>BLKR01000474.1:0-232500 GCA_011170035.1 Teleogryllus occipitalis | reverse complement strand
ACTTGATAACGTATTTTTTCGTGATGAAGCTTGGTGTCATCTGGATGGATATGTTAACCAGCAAAATAGTAGACTCTAGGGTACTGAAAGATCACAGGAAATAGTAGTGAGACCACTGCATTAAAAAAAACTGGAGTATGGTGTGCGATTTTTCGTCGCAGAATAATTGGTCCGTTGTTTTTCAAAGAAACGGTGACAGCGGATACATAACAGAATATACTGAGGAATTTTGTATCCCTTCTAGAAAAAGATGAGAGAAATTGTTGGTTTCAGCAGGATGGGGTGACATTACATACTACCCAAGTATTTTCCAAGCAATTTCGGAAAGAGTTTTTTGGAAACAGAATAATTTCTCAAGGTTTGTGGCCCTCTCGTTCGCCTGATTCGTCACCACCAGATTTTTATCTTTGGGGATGCCTCAAAAGTAGAGTTTATGCAAACAAACCCGCTAATTTCGCAGAGCTCCAAAGAAACATTGAGGAAGCGATCGCATGATTGATGAACAAACTTTATATCGGGTTGCAGCAAATGTTCTCAAGCGAGTAAGTGCTTGTTTGTTAGCTAATGGAGGGCATTTTGAACATTTTTTGTGAGGTTTATTTGTTTCCGACTCCAATGTATGTCAGAATTCACCATTCATAATAAATAATTGCCTTTCTCCTTTACCGATTACCTAACTAGCTTTATTATTTTTGTTGCAGGGAACTCCAAAACCGTTATGTTAAGGTTAAATAATGGGAATGAAGGGTAAGGCTGTGATGAATCATTAAGCAGTGACTATCTTTTCACGATAAATTCTCCACTGATTATTAGTCACTGACTACTGAGACTTCAAAACTACTTTTTCAAAACTACTACTATTTCAAAACTACTTTTATTTTAAAAGTAATATTATTTCAATAAAAATAATTATTATTAGTAACAACACTAATAATAATAAATTTGTTCGGCGGATCTGGAACTAATAATTTTTAATGCATATTTAAAATAGCAAGAATAAAACATCTGTACATTTCTGGAGCACATTAGGTGTTACCAAACACAGTGCTCAAGCAGCGAAAACTAGAGGAAGTTCGAGATCTTCTTTCAACTTCCCCGAAAAAATGATTAAGGAAGATACAGCAGCAATGTAATCTCTCATATGGAACTGCACACTGTCACAAAAATTGAAAATTTGCTCATTCAAACAGCGGACTTCTCAAGAGCTTAAGGTTCCCGATCGGGCTGCTCGCATGAATTGCTGTAATTGGCTACTGCGAATTGTTAGCGAAGGTCTTGATACACTTCATAAAGTGTTTTTAGTGCCGGATACGTATCAGAATAAATTAAGAAATTAATTTTGATTATTTTTAAACAGTTAATTATTATTAAAGTAACCTTATTAAATAATAACATCAAAAACAATAATAATAATAATAATAATAATAATAATAATAATAATAATAATAATAATAAGAAGAAGAAGAAGAAGAAGAAGAAGAAGACGACATTTGTTCTGCGAATCTGAGTGTATAGTTTATTAATATTTAAAACAGAAAAGTATAAAACATACATTGGAGCACATGTTCTAGAGCGTATGAATCTTGTTATGAGACTAAAACAAGCAAAGTTTACTATTAAATTTACCTCAATGTATACTTAACATGGCAAGTTTATTTTGCTTTTAAACAATATACGAAGGAATCGTCGTTCTTGACAATTAAAGTTTCTTTCGACGCCAAACATGCAGGCGCGTGCCTTTCTCTTTGAACTCGGCGGTCACCTGCTCTGCTCCTCAGGGTGGTGTTAGTGGGAGAGGGGATTAAGCGTACTTCCCGTCATTTTACCTGCTTGAAATCACCAGCCACTATCCGACCCGCTCAAAGATGGTTGCCAGTGCATTTCGCTCTGCCTGCTGTGGGTTGCGTTTTATACTGATCACCCGGTATCACAGAACTTGGAATGATATTTAGTGTGACAATTTCACGAATTAAGACATTATATGAATAAAATGGATAATTAAAATAACTGAAATTACGAAAATTCAATGAAAACTTGTGTATAGGACCATATTTTACTGTTTGATTATATTATTAAAGATATATTTTCTTTCTACTATTAGGAAAAAGAAAAATTGAGAAATTGTGAAAAATATATTATAAGCGCCAATAGATAGCATGTGAGAAGAGGTGAGGCAACACCAAAAAGTGTGGGCGTGCGTATCCTAAAACGAGAAGGGGAGGAGTAACTGCATTTATGGGAAAGAACAATCTCGATCTTCAACTTTGCAGTTGTAGGAAGAAGGCGAAAAATGTGTGCATTTTTCGAAAATTCAGAGTTAACAGTGAAAATCGGACCCATACCACCTTTATAAGTTTATTTTACATTATTCTTACTAGAAATTCAAAGGATAAATTTGGAGCCGTTTTTGAGGAAAGTTTGAAAATATCCCTGCGGCTTCGTGTAAAGTACTTCCAAAAATCAATGAATGATTATCTAAATCGCAGAGCTTAGACTCAGGCCAGATTGACAGGGGTTTATTCAGTTTGGAAGAAATCGTACGGATACACCACACAGACAAACCGACGGACGTTTTGAAAAAAAAACACTTTTTCGTTATCAGGGGACACCAAAATGTGTATTTCCGTTGAAATTTCGAAATCGATTTTTCGCAACATTACATCACTTTCTCTATAATACGTATATTATGTATATCTGTATATACGTACGTATACGAGCAATTAACTAGTGGTGCTGCAACATCACATATTTTTTCACATTATTAGAAACAGCTACGTAATATTGCGTTATTGCATTTTTGCGGTTCTAACACCTCATCTATTATTTCAAAATGTCTAATTCAACGAAGAAGCGGGGAACACACTGTTGCAAGTCCAGCGTTGTCAAAACTATGTACATCCTTTTGGCTAATAATATCAATACAGTAATTAGAGTATATGCAATTGACATCAAAATAATTACGAAAATTCTGGCTGCTCATTCGGAAGTTGCCTGTCGACGCCATTTCGTCGTATTTTCGAAATTTTACACATTCACTTTACGTCATAAATGAATTTAACTCAAGTAATCACAACGACCTACTGTTCATTTTAATAAAGATAACATTATTTGAATATGCTGTAGCCGTGAAAATGACGGCGTCGGTCGTTCCAGTGTTAAGTTAATTTATTTCTGCCCTTTAAGTATTGCCACCGCCTCAAACGAAGCGCAGGAAAATAAAATTTAAGGTAATATGTTTGTTTGATCGACCAAGGTGAAGTACGCTCAGAAAATACTTTGAATGAATGTAAAATCTCTGTTCTTCAAGACGGTGAGAAACAATTCGGCCTTTACCTGCCTATTTTTTTAAATAAAAGAAGTTTAAATTAGTACAGGCTCTTATGGAAAACTTTCGCGGGCATAATTTTCTTTAAGTTATTCAAGAAGTTATACGATTCATTTACCTTTCTCTTTTATTCAAAATGTAGTAAACTTTTAAGTGATATTTATTATTTTCGAATCAGATAATATTAAGTGGTATATAACATACCTCACCGGGGATTCGGAGGAGTAATTTATAAAAAAAACTGCTGCGAAATTCATTGCAAACGGAAGTACTGGCTCTCGGCCAAGGAGTTACGCTGTACCAATCATCCTATTGTGAGCACTAGTTCTCTTAGATTTCAAATCATTGCAGAAAGGTATTGTGACATACCAATATGTGGGTCATTTTATTACATGTTCTTTGTCGTAAATGGGTGGAAATGCTAGGGTAATTAAATAGGAATATGGCGCCTTAGCAACGGCGCCCACGTTGCTGTCAAGATAAATATTCATCTAGCATTGAAAGTGACGGCGTGGCTAGTCAGATTTGAAAACGATTTGGGGATTGGTTGGAGAGAGCAACGATAGTCTACTACTGCGGAAGTATGTCGTATTTTTTAGACAAAACAGTAGAAAAGGGAAGCCGAGGTCTGGAGGGCTGAGCAGTAAAAAAAAACATTCACATTCTATCATGTATCGTGACGCTGTGCAGGTTGCTCGCGGATAGATAATTTGTGTAATTGGAACTTGTAATTTTTCATGAGATTGAGGAACGTTGTACTCCGAATAATTTACAGTGTTAAAAGTATAACTTGTTATTTTTCGCGAGGGAGCTCTACTAATTATTGAACTGATAGAATTTCGAACGTTCATGAACAGTTTGGACTTTAATTATTTTTAGAACACGCGGAAATTAGAACTTGTGAGAAGTCGTATATGATAGGACTCGGAAATATTCTGGACAAGTAATTAATTTGTGGAACTTTAAAACATTTCCGCTGTGTAATCGTAAAGAACTGGGTATTATTTTTGCAAGTTTAATCGAACTAGAACTACGAATATTTGAAGTAGTGCGGATCAGTGGCTCGGCAACGTTCGCGTGGAAGAACAGGAGAGAAGAACGCGTTACTTCGACTGGAATTCGCATCACCGGGGAGAAGAGAAGATGGTCCTTCGTGGCGACGTCGATAAAGAGCAGTAGCGGGACAATATTTAGTTTTCTTTGAAGAAATAATAGCTAAAATATTATCGTAATCTTTTTCCTGACGCCATGTTAACATAAATTCGGAAACGGGTTACGAAACGCCCAATAATTGCGAGCAGTTTGTGGGCATGTTTCAGTATATATGAAAACACTAGATCGACTAAATAAAACAGCTGTATCTTATCACTGCCACCATCTCGACGTTCGACAACGATCAGCTTCACAAATATCGATGCGATATTGTTGCGAAATTTCTATTAAGCATGGCGGGTTGCTTAAAAAATATCAACACATTGAGGACACACATTGAGTAAAAAAGCGAGAAAGTAAAATGGAAAATGGAATTAATTTTGGCATTTTCTGTAGTAAATTATAATTCAAAATAAATTTAATTATTTTTCACATCATTCATTCAATTTTTTTCGTCGCCCGTAGTGTAAAACCTATATATTGTAACGAATATTGCGTCATCTGCCGGCACCACCACGATCTACTTGTATGCGCGGATTGCGTCAACTGCCGGCGACCACCACGAACTACCTGTATGCGCGGATTGCGTCATCTGCCGGCGGCCCTTGAACTAGATTGTCCCAGAGTGTTCGCGGGGCGTATCGCAAAGTCCAGAAAATTCTCGACGGCGCCCGCCGAGTATAAATACGTGGCGGCCGGAGACCGCGAGTCAGTCTGAAGTCTGAAGTGGAAGCATTGCGGTGAATAGCAGTGCAGTGATTGTGCTCAGTGGGGTGAACCGTGGCCAGCGCCGTGAACTGTGTTCAGTGCAGTGGACTGTGGCCAGTGCATCGAACAGTGGTCAGTGCTTAGGACTGTGCGACAGTGTAAGAGAAGTGAACAGTGAAAATAAGTACTCAAGAGAAGTGTGCCGTATAAAGAATAATCAAGTGAAGACTATCTGTACATAAATCGAGTGTTTTCAGTGATTGTGTTAAGAAAAAAATTAACGTTTTTGTTAAAATAATACCAGAGTTTTAATTCACACCAAGAATCGTCACAATATATTTCATTAATTTCAAGCAGAAATTACGTAAAAACTATTGATTTTTTCAAAAAATTGTACACGACTTTGTTTAAAGAGTTAATTATGTACAACAGAATTTTTCTGACGCATAAATCCCTATCTTTAATTTGGTAATTTCGAAATTTTTGAGAAACTCAACCAATTCTCGGAAATGAGACTAGCACCATATTTCTGACCATCCCTAATTACATATGTGGAGAAAATGTAAGAAAAAAATGTAGGGGGATTTTTTAGAAAAAAATCGTAAATTTCAAGCACAAATTACACAAAACCACTCGTTTTTTTAAAACAAATGCACATGGTATTTTTAAAGAGTTAATTTTGTACAACACTTTGTTTCAGGTAAAAATCTCTATCTTCAATTTTGTAGTTTTAAAATAATTGTTTTCAATTTTCAAAAATTCGAAAGATACCTTATAATGAGACTAGTCCATATTTTTTACCTTCGCTTTTTACATAAGTGGAGAAAATTAAAGAAAAACTGTGGAGCGGTTTTTGAGATAAAATTTCAAACGCAAATAACGCAAAATCCTCTCGGTTTTTACATGAATTTTACCTGACCCTTTTTGAAGAGCTAATTTTGTACAAAAGTCTTTGTCTGAGCTACAAATACGTCTTCAATTTTGTAGTTTTTTCGTTTGCAAATTTTGAAAAAGCACGGATGTCAACGAAAATTAGACCTGCGCCATTCTCTTAAACGTCCTTTGCACTAACAACAAAATTTAACCAAACAATTTGGAGCCTTTTTTTAGTTTTGAAATATCCTAGAAGCTTCATGTAAAGTACCCTCCAAAATTAAAATATCGGTTTCAAATAAAGGGGCCCCGACATCGACCAGAACGATTGGAGAATGTCAATTTTGGAGAAAATCGGCAGAACGTAGTAGCCACTGGCGTTGTGCACAGACAGACGGACAGACAGTCGTTTTGCCGTCAATCGATTTTTCGGTATGAAGAACGCATAAAACATGGATTCTGGCGGCTCTAAGTGATAAAGAACTTTTTACTTCCTCGCCTTACGAATATTTCGTAAGAAAGGAAAGTTATGTAATCGTGCGCCAGAAAACGGCGAATTTTCGCCTGAAAAACTCGTATTTTTCTATATTTAGCTACTGGATTTATCCACTTATTAGTTACCAGGGCCCAGCAATAAAAGTTTTTGTGTCGAAAATTCGCCATTTTCCAGCGCACGATTACAATACTTTCTCTTCTTACGTTAGTAAGGACGAGAAAGTAAAAATATACCAATATGTCGTTTATGTCATATCGTTCACTGCATTTGACATTTGTACAAAAAGTTTAATAACAAATTTGAGTCATTTTTTAAAAAATGTCTTGTTTGAGCGCTTCTAAAAATGCACAGTTTTGAGCTAATTTTCAGAAACTTGAGTGTTCGAGAAACTTCATCAAACATCATTTGAAGTACTTACACTCAAATACAAAATTGAATGGAAATCGCTGATAATGTAAATATTACTAACGTGAGAGAGATATGTAAAACAGTTACTTTAGTGTGAATAATAAAAAAAATCTTGAAATTAATTGTTGGAAATGGCGTAATTCACAGTATTTAGGATTTTCTGTGATCTATGAGGAAACATTGGAAATTGTTGAGGGTTTTTGAAATGTACCCCACTCAAAAAATTCAAATTATCCGCTTTAAACTCTCAGGGCCTTGAGTTCCTGTAAATCTATCGGATAATATCGATTTTCGAGAAAATAGAACGGTTTAGCCTATACGGTCGGACGGAGGAAAGACGTTTTCCCATCAATCGATTATTTGGTATCAAGGACCCACAAAACATGATTCTAACTACACATGTTAGTAGAAGTAATTTACTACACACAGGAACAAGATTTATTCACTTTTTTTATTACCAAGGCCCGGCCATACGTTTTTCTGTCATAACATTGCCGATTTCCGCCTCACGGTTAACAATATTTTCTGTTTTTACGGTGTAAAGAGAGGAAGTAAACTGTACAAGTATTTTCAGTATTAATATAGAATCAAAATAATATTTTACTACTGTAATAGCCACTTTACTACCGTAACTACCATAAATCAAAGAATATTTTACTTCACCGTGCGATTACATCGCCCAGAAGGAAGAGCTATAGAAAAGTTACGACAGAAAATACTACATATCTATGAATATACATTATGTTTTGTATTTACCAAGATCTTTACCTATATGTACTATATGGATATTGTTTTGGTATATAACAGCAAATCAGGCAACCAACCTTATCGTAATGAATGTAACGCAATGTATGGAATACAATTTGAAAATAATCAGAACTCCCTCACGTCGTTGATGTTTTCCGTACGTATCTCAAGAATGATATTTATAAGAAAGTACATTGAATACTTACAATTGTTAGTTTCAAGCAGTATATGTGTTTATTGTGTAACTGAATGTGTACATGACCGAAAATGTCGACCTAGCCGTAGTAGGAAGACCGGTACCCGGGCGCTAGTCCCTAAATAATAGAAACAATCGTTTTAATGATGACACAACCGATGTTTTCTAAGCAAGACTGCCATTTCCAGCGAACTCGCCACGTTACGCATGACGCCATCTTCTTCTTTCCATTCTAGCCGTACTTTTCAATCAATGCAAATTTCGTAGCTTTTTTATTGATACGGAAAGGTCTGATCTATTAAATGCAGAGTGACTTGTTTTGACTGGCAGCATCATCAAAATCAATGTCTTCAGACGTTTAATATACGTGATTAAAGTATTGTAATATTGTTTTTATTGGAATCTTATATTCTATTAATACCTTATTCGCTGTAATCACTATTAAAAACAAAGCATTTTTACTCAGAAATAAATTGACCTATTATGTAAACTCTCCTCATCCAAAACAGATATTTCTCACTTTTTCTTTTGTAAAGGCGTTCTCATAATTTGCATTCAATCGGTTATTCATATTTTCTCTTCCACATTTCTTTCTTCGTATTTTACAGCCAGCAATTTTGATTGGTAATAGTAATGAAATAGTAATTATGAATAATTAATTTCTTGAATTGTTTTGAATAATTTAATTTACAGGAAGTGTGTGTCAATTAGTGCCTTTATTGTGAGAACTTCCCATTCACAATACAAAATGCGTTTTATGTTATTTTGATTGCTTCTCACAAGATTACTACCGATTCTTACTCAAACCCCCGATTACTTAATGAGAGGTTCACTCTCATCAAAATGATGTATAGTATAGTATATCATATATCTAGTTTTTAATGTTAAGCTTTGAAAAAGTTCGTGTTTTAAAAACGAACGACGTTAGCAGAGATCTTTCAGATTTGCAAGAATGAAATAAAGCAACATTATAAAATAGTTGCACATATTATTGTCATGTACAATTTTTCTAAAATTTGACTATTTTTCGTGTAATTTTGTGTGAAAGGATGAGAGAAAGAATGAAACTTTACGTAAACGATATGCCCTCGACGATTCGAAACGGAAGAACGGTTCTCTTTGCAGATGATACGAACATCCTTTGCAATAAAGAAACCGTAAATAGTACAATATCAGATTATCAAATTAGTTCCGAAATAACAAATTAATAGTAAACGAAAAGAAAACGGTTTTAATGCAGTTTTCCATTTCAAATAAACAATTCTGTGCTCCATTGAAAATGAACGGTGTACCATTCACTGATGTTAAGACAACAAAATTTTTAGGTCTCTCAATTCAGTCAAACCTTAAATGGAACGTCCATTTAAATGAATTGAACACAAAATTAAGTTCATTAAGCTACGCGTTCAGAATTCTGGCAAATTCAGTCAGCCTTTATACTGCTCGTTGTGTATATTTCGCGAATGTTCATTCCCGCCTGAGATATGGCATAATATTCTGGGGAAATACATCTTATAGCTCTCAAACATTTAGATTACAAAGACGAATTGTACGAATAATAACCAAATCCCACCCACGTGATTCTTGTAAGCCTCTCTTCATTAATCTAGGAATTTTACCATTATCTTGTCTGTTGATTTACGAATCAGTGTTTTTTGTCAAAAATGACTTGCTTAAGGGCGGGAATATATTTTCAGAAAATGCCGAAGTCTATTACTATAACACTCGACCTAGAATCATATTCATTAGGTGACAGTATCAACAGTTCATTACAAAACATTCACATACAATACATGTACATTATTTTACAACACTTTGCCAGATGACATTAAACGATTAAATTCGATAGAAAAGTTTAAATCCCATGTGAAATCGTTTCTGCTGTATAACTGTTTCTATACAATTAGAGACTACACTGAGCATCACAAGAAAAGTAACATTAATTTTAACAGTGATACATAATGCATTATTGACCGTTTGGACTGTATAAATGTGTATAAAAAACCTGTAACAAGTATTGTACTGCAGCCTCCGGGTCGATGACCCCCATCTCGATCAGGTTTCTCGTCCAGTTTACCTGATCCATAAGGCAAATGCTGAGATGGCCCCTTGTTTTGCTTCTGGATATAAATGTAACTTCATTATCTGTGCACGTCTTCTAGAATTCATTGGGAAATATAGTTATTCAAATTATTGTTTCCATGTTGTTGCGGCAGGAAATATTATTCCTTGACGAAGGACATCATGGATAAGAGCCCAAAATGTATTGCTTATTTATCCTTGAAAATAGATTTTATTACATGAGAGCTTTTTTTTAATTTTCAAAATTCATGTAGTATATGAGTCAGTGTAGGGATCACAGAATTTTGAAAATGCGCACAGAATTCACTTCTCCCCATAGCACGTCATACGCAGTTTCAACTGCGTTGCAACGTAAAATAAATAAATAAAAGTACGTGCTGTTTTAGCACTACCAATTAATCTTCAGACTAAGCTACCTTTTAAATTAGAATATCCATTTCAAATTCAACACCACAACATCATCCAAATCGATTGGGAATTATCAATTTTAGTATACGGTTTAGCCGCCAGTGGCGCTTACAGACGCACACACGAAGAGACTTTTCGCGGTGAGGTACTACACCCCAAGGGGGTGGCAGGGTAAAACCGTTTTATAAGGTCTATTTAAAGAGGATTCTATGAAAAATTGCTCCAAATCTTCTTTAAACTTTTTAGGTGAATGGAGAGCGATGCAATAAATTACTAGACTCAAGCGTCAATTTCATTAAAACTTTTTTTATTTTTCACAAAATTGCGCACGTGTTTTTTTACAACTTTCAGGTTACATTACACCTTCCATTAGGCTACATTTCACATGTTCGTATTTCACAATTTGACGCAGTTGCAAGGAAGAAACGTTAAATAAATTTAATCAAGTTTTCAGTTAGTTACAAAGTTCTTTACAATAAGAACGCAAAACGGTGCATTTTCAGAAACACTCAAACGATACTTTCTTAAAACGACTCCAAACTTTTCCCCAAAATACCTAGTATATGACCTGTGACGTGACTAGTGACTAGTGATGAAATACCTAGTACATTTCTCTGATCTGTAATATTCTGTATATGATAGAAATTTTGAAAATTGCTGTAGGTAAACTGTACTTGTTCTGGCTTGATATTTTATTAAACTGAGTGACATGACAATCGAGAGATTATGTAAACCTAATCGTTTTCATATTTTGTCAACAGATACTACTTGTAGAACTATTTCCCCAATACATTATTGAACTTCACAAAATTCGACCATGCAACACAAGTCACCTGCGTCAATATCCAACACCCCCTGGATATCGATATATTCAGGGGGTGTTGCAATATCCCAGGAAATGCGTATATCGTTACTTCACAGTGACTCCCTAGCGTGTCACCAGGTGTCTTCAAGAAGAACCACTGTCGCCACAGGAGAGAAACACACAATGGACAGTGTCTCGTCATGCTTATTTTATGAACTTTCCACACCAACAAGAATATTTTATAATAATTATATTTAAATGATTTATTAGACCTTTCTTGCAGTTTAAAATATGTGAGAATGTTTTTAATCAATGATATGTTTTCACTCCATTCATGAATACAACGTACCGCGAGTGGTAGCTCAGTGCATCAACTGATGTCACTGCAGCGCCTGTGACCGGGAGATACCAGGTTGAGGAAAACCCCATTAGCCGACGGTAGGTCGGCGCCGGATCTGGCTATTGAGTGGGGGAAGATCACAGCCACCTCCCGAGCAAAAACACGCACGACACTTACGGGACTATTGACCATAGTAGTTGAGGTGCCCGGAATGACTAATCAATTAGTACAACGTACACAATTCAGTCCAATATATCACACATTCCCTGAAATCACGAACATGGAAAGAATTCTGAACCATTACTTCCGTTGGTTTGACCACTCCAGGGTTGCCAAGGAATTGTGTTCCAAAATAGGGCTTTTTTTCGTTATGGGAAAAGAATGGTGAACATAAATGGTCAGAGGAATGTTTGGGAATATTTTTGGGAAATTATATTAATTCAGAATCGAGATAGAAATATTATTCCCTTAATTATTATTAATAAAAAAAGCAACAATAGACGTTCTTCTCTCTCATTTTTATGTATCAAAAAGAGAAAAATAAACATAGAGAAAGAGAAACATCATGAAAACGAAGATATAGCGTTTCTAGCAACTCAAAGGACATGATTGGTTGATTTTAATGATTTGAATTCAAGGGAATATCCAATCGAATCGTCAGCTCATATCGTTGGTCCATAAATTGATGAATATTTTTCGATTCAAAGTTGGGGAATTTTCTTTCACTGGAGAGATTATTTGGGGAAATTCCGTGGTAGTGGTGGGGAAAGAGCTTGCAACACATCTGGCAACCCTGGACCACTATGAGCTGTCTCCGAGGAGAGCACTTGCTCATGTAGTCTGTGGCCTTTTAGTATTTCAATTTTTCTGAGACTTATTGCGATGCAACAAGTTTTTGAATCACCAGATTTTGGGATTCTCGTAAGGTGTATAAACATACAAATGATAGCGGTTGTCTGTATATCCAGAAATGTGAATTAATTACATTCTGAATATGAACTCCGCGGGGACATACGAAAACACATTTAATATAAATTGTTACAAAACTGTTCTTGTCTGATAGGTATTATTACGTCTGATTAAGGTGACCAATCGTCCTTCTTTAGGGAGGACAGTCCTTGTGTCGGTTCTGCCCTTCCTCGAAAAGAGTCCTCCTTTTCGATTTTGTGTAACAATGTGTTAATCTAGTGTTAATGTGTCAACCTAGTTAATCAAGTTTGAATGTTGATACTCTAGCTGCAACACATACCGTAAAATCCCAAATGAAGGATATTTCTTGTTCCGAATTTCCAATATATTATTAGAAAATGATAAATTGACAAAAAATATTCATTCAGTGGAAAAATACTCGTTAAATTAAATAATTAAATGCAATGCAATCTTACAAACTATTCATTACTAAATAATCAGCACTCATTGCCTACAATATAGTGATCTGCAATTATTTTAATTAATGCTTCCCTTATTTAACTTATTATGTAATTCATCATCATAATTCTGAAATGGTATTGCTGCGCAACATCGCAAATTATTGGTTTACATGTGATAATTGTTTATTGGAAACCTATTAATTAAAAGCCCTTCTACTTAATATGTTTAATTTTTACGTAGTTGCTGGATCTACACTTTTTTTATCGAGACTTAAATACATTTTAAATTCTATTTAGAACTACTATATCAATTAATCCATCGTTTTCAAATCGAATCCTCAATCCTTTTAGGCTATCGTAAGAAAAGTTGTGTTGGGTGTGCGTGTGCTATGTGTGTGTACAGATTTTCTTTCATGAAGGCACAGTACTCGTAATTAAAGAAATCAAGTTTTAGAATTTGATTTATTCTTGTTGTTCCGACATGTGGTAGGAATAGAATAATGGTTAAATGAAGACATTTCGAATTCAGAATTCTCACGATCGAATTATAAAGGCTGCCGAAGAACTATGGCGCGTCTGAGGCTAAGAATGGAGTACAGTCTCTACAGTTTAAATGAGGTCGGATACGAAGTATCGGATAAAGAATTAGCTGATGTAATGCTAATTGGGTTGCCAGACAACTACGAGGCATTCGTAATAACACTGTCAAACGTAATCACGTGGTGACAACCATGGTGGTAATTTTAATAACAAATATCGTTATTTTAAATAATTTTCAAATGTCCGCGCCTGCGTAGATAATTTGAATTTGGCGCACAGTTGGTGGGATATAATATTATTGGTCCATAGTCTGCGGCATGCGCACCGCTACACCTTGTTATTTCCACCATGGTGACAACGATGCCAAACGTCGCGCTCTTCTGCTGTACTGTATGAATCGAAAGTTATGCGCTCTATGATGACGGCGAATCCCGCAATGGAGCTTAGCACTAAAATAGTTTGTCTCGAACCTTTCCAATATGCTCATTTCTTACATTCGAGCTTTTTACGTTTACAAATTAATCTTTTAGAAAGTATTTAAAAATATATGAAATAAAAATTGCTAGCCTTCAGGGAATAATGGGAATGCAACAATGGCATTCCACGATACGACTCGCGAATTTCTGTGAATTAAGAATCATTGTAGTGACATGATTTAGCTGCATGAAAAGTAGTTATAATTGTCAATTTTGTGGTGATGTTTGCTACTCCATGATTTGTAATGAAGTTTACAAAAATGACGACAGGTGCAATTCGGAGAGAAATTAAGGTATAAATAGTATTACACAACCATTACTAAAGTAAGCGCAACCACCATTACTGCGTGTTACGTAACCATTACTAAAGAACGTAAAGCGAGAAATTACGTGCTGTTTTAGCTCCACTAGTTATTTTCAAACGACACAGATCGTATATTTTGTCAGCTTTCACTGATATAGGTATTTTCATCCACATCGCCTCTGTTATTTTTCTCTTACCCGCCCGACTTTTCTAGTACTTCTTAAGTCCGAATGGATTGCAGCATCAAAGCCTGTAAAACGAATTCACAATAATCGTCATTTTATAACTCGATTTTCCACTAAAACAGTAACAAGAAAACCGAGACTAAGCTAGTGTCAGGATCTCTTGGAAAGCATATATGTATATCTCACGTCCATAACACTGGCTGACACACTAGCAGAACACAAAAAAAGTAGCTCGTAATTTTAGACTAAATTACTGCTCAAATCCCAAATTTTAGGCTCTTGTGGTTTTCTCAAAATTCAATATTCAGTCAGCTTTAGAATAAAGTAACTGACGCTAAATCAAAAATTAAAGTTTGAACAAAACTACTTATATACGAATTATACGCTAATTGTATGCTCAACAAAATTACTAATATTATTAATAATTATTAATATTTATTGAAAAAAATAATAATCAATTGCAACACCATTCAACTCGAGGCACACTATTTAACTCGTAACAATTTTTAAACTAACTTTAAAAATTATTACGTATTTTGAGTGGTCTGCCTCGAGTTGAATGCTGTTGCAGTTTGTTATTACTTCTTTACAGTAATAAGTATTAATCATTACTAATAATTTGGATTAGTCTATAATTCGTGGATAAGTAGTTTTGTTCTAACTACGAGTATAATTTTTGATTTTGTCAGATGGCTGAACATTTATTTTTGAGAAAGCTACAAGAGTCTAAAATTTGAAAATAGAGCATTCAATTAGCTTACAATTATGAGCTTTTTTGTGTTCTGCTATAATGTGTTAGCCAGCTTTATGGATGTGGATATCCCTAGAGAATGAATGTGACGGTACCTGCGTACAACCTGGACTCACCCCTTACTGGACAAAGCGATGAGACTCAGCGGCGTATACTGATTTCATGCTCTGAGCTACCGCTGACCGTAGAAAAAATCTTTGACTATATAACTATTCATAATCTTTGATTATGTAGTTCTTTTGGAGTCCTTTTTGACCCCAAACGTTTTACACAATAGATTACAAGCATTTGCTCCAAGGATGTTATTTGAAATAACTAATTGAGAAAGTGATGCTATTTACTTGCTTTATTTACTATATAGTACTAAATAACAAAGAATAATGTTTCCAGAAAAATATTCTAGCATATCCTCGTAAGTATTCATAGGTGTCTGTCTTACCAGCATTAAAATGTTTGAAACAGAGCTACCAAATCGTGATTGACAATTACCAGAAATAATCACTCATAAACCGCAACATAATACTACAACACGGAAATGGACACGTTTTAAGAATTTTTCTTTTGTTATTTAGATGTCAAATATGGCATTTCTTACCCCAATCGTATGAAAACCAAACTTTTTCCAATAAAAAAAACTTGAAAGTTTACAACACATGTAAAACTGGACATAAATAGCATATCTAAAAGACGTTCATGGGTATAATTTTCAGTGTTGCAAAACATTATTTGTCCCTGGGGTAAAAAAAAGACCGCAAAGAGAGTCTAAAGTTTAATATATGGCAATTTTAACAATTAAAACACGCTTAAAATAATGTATTAGGTACGGATATGTATACGCGTATAAGTACACACCACCAATCGTGTAGGTCTTGCACAAGCGCAAATCTAATTTACTCTGTCCGTTTACTGTGCACTTCCTCCGAACTGCTCCGAGCGTGTCAGGAAGCCGCTCGGGAAATCAGCAACCTGGGCCCTTGGGTGGCCCATGTCTTACCAGTAGGAGGGGGAGTGAGTCATGCAACGAACGCACGCTGTGTGGATGCCGCTGAGTGCCAGGGGTTTCTTCGGCGTTGCCGCCTTTTCAGAGATGCGCCGTCTAGCGAGCGATTTAATACAGATCTCAACAGAATAATTATACAGAATCTTGAAAAATGTATAGCACTGAAAAAGAATGTGACCCATAATTATTTTTAATGTAATTTATTTTGACATATTTTTGTTCTCGTAATTTTCTCGGGCTACCGCCGGTAGCTACAGTATACGCCACTGATGACGACTGCCTTTGCCACCCCAACAGTTGATACTTGAATACTTGCGATAAGGCAAGGGGCTAAAATAATTACTTTCGGTAATTGATGTAGCAGTAGGCATAGGAAATATGATGTTGCGCGTGACTTGTTTTCAAAACATCCACTAAAACCATGAAGACAGTCGTAATTGAGCGCGACTACCAGACGCGAGAATAAAGACGATAATCTTCGAATTCAGAAAGTTTAAAAAAAAACATGAAAGTCAAATTTTGTTGATATATCATGAAAGTGGCATAGATGAACTGAACAAATACTTTATTTTTAAATAGATTTTGCGTATTGATTATACATATCTTAGAAGTGCAGTTTAAATGTATTAGCATTAATAGCAAAATACGGTTTGACACGGAATATTTAAAAACTGTGACGTGATATGGCGTTTTTATTGTGATATTCGTAATCTACGTATAAAATTGAATATGACGCGCACTCTACCTACCTGGAGGTAAAAATCTTGTTCCCTGGTTATTAGTGCATTAATATACATTTTTTTTTTTAAATCTGAGCTCGCTGTCAGAAAACCTTAAATTTTGCATGCAATGACCCGAATAGCAATGTTAGCCCGGGACTGCTTGCAATAGAGCTCCAAACCACGGCAATTTTATGTTCCTGAATTATTGCGATGCATTAAGGCCCTTAATCACAGTGGCATTAGTCATGGCATATTCCACGACACTTGAAAGGGACGACTTTCACATTCCTGACTTCTTGAAAGTCGAGACTGCGCGTTTACACGTTGACATCTAGTTCCACAACTTGACACCGAAGCAGGCGCGCCAGTTTCGGTTTGAATGGTAGCATCATGAAACTTCTATTTACAACTGCAATAAAATTCTATTCAACTAAAAACAAAACAACTATCGTCCAAAAAATGCAAATTTGAGATATTATGTTTTGAGAATACTTCAGTGGCTAAACTTTGAAATAGGTCATCTTGAAAAAGAAAAATAACACCATTGTCCTATCATGTCACACATTCCTCGACAATGACCAGGACTTAAGTGAAATTGAGTGAAAATCATGAACAAAACCCAATGTGCCCAGGTACCCAGTTGGTACATTGGTTGTAAGGTACCCAGTTGTCTCAGATTAGGACATCAACCCATAGTCTGATGAATATTAAATATTCATGGAATTTATGAAATTTTCATGGATTGACTTAATAATAATAATAATTTATGAAATTTTCTTCATGGTATTTTGACTGAGGGGGTACAATTTTAAGCAGTATCATACAAGATATTGCACTCAGTAGATGCTGAATAAGTCCCAGTGAGTGTCTTTAGTTACCTCATAATTTATTTACTTGGTTTTTGCATCTGAAGTGTAGTTGCTTAAAATTCACGAGGCATAAATTATCTAAATATCTTCCACAGAATGAAGTACTTTCTTGATCAGATATTTTTGTAGTTTCAATTCGAATGTAGTGCCCTTCACAGGTTGCACTGTATGTCCATGTTCCTTCGTTTGTGGAAACTAGAAACTACTGTCCCCAAATTTAAGAGAGCTTTTATATTTTAACTTCAGAGGAATTCTTTTTTCTATTTTACTCTATTACTTCTATCATTCTACACATGATAATATATCAATTTTAATAAATTTTGTAAAAATTATTTTTAATTTATTTTTCAAAACTCTTGCTTAAACATTGAAATATGCAAAATGAAACTGAGCAGATAAGTTCTAAATGGTCTTTATGATAAAGAAACTTTATCATTTTCCGAGTCACAATAAACAAATAAAATATGCTCTTCCTTCAAAATCCAGATTCTACTTCTCATTCAATATAGAATACTTCAGCATCATATTAAATTTTGAAACTTTCTGAAGATAATTGTTAAAAAATTTCACACCAAAATTGTTACTGTACTGATTTGATCCTGAGGAACTATATTTACATAGCCTACTATATTGTTATATTTGAATAAATAGTAGTGGAAGAATACAATATGAATAGATAGGAAAAGAAGTGCGCATATAAGACAGATTGCCCTTAGATAGTGCCTGTAAGATATAGGTTTGCCTATAAGATTGTGCTCTTATCGATTCTTTTTCACATAAAATAAGAGCATTGAAGATTCATTTTATTATAAAAGCAGATACTTTGTTTCAAAATTGGGCATAAATGCCCATTGTTGCCACGCGAATTGTTAACAATCATTTTCAATCGTCATTCCTGAGTCTTGTAATCATGTCATTGATACAATAGATCGATGTCATGAAATGCACTAGAGTTCTCAGTTTCTTAATTTTCAAGAAATGCAAGATTCTTATATAAAATACAGACCTTTCCAAATACTCCCTTTATAGTCAACACACAACATAAAATATATTTTAATTCAGATGCACTGTGCTGTATATTACTACCACACTTCAGTTAAGAAATTCAATTATTTGAATATTGTGAAAGTATCAAATAACTAATGAGAATTGAGTTCAAGTAAATTTGGTCAATTTTTGACTGTAAATCATAAATTAGTTTGAGGTATGAAGCAGCAAGTATTATGGAATGGGAATTATTGAACAAGTATAATGCTTACATACAAAATAATATCTGGCAAGTTTTACAAAAAAATTAACAATTACATCTAGAATATAGCCAATGCAGAGAGATTTTCACCATCTGTACATTTTAATTCGATTTTAAAATATTTCGCAAGGAATTCGATGCGCAGGGAAAAAATATATATTCCTTCGGCCTGAAAACAATGAAATAAAATATTTTTATTTAGAAGATAAGTGGCATTGCACACAATGTCAAGATAAAAATTCACACAGATTTTCACACAATCGTAATACAAAACACAATTAAGTAACACATAAGCCACTGTTTCACGCCAACCTAAAAACAAACATTGCTCTATTCACATTCGTATGCTAATGCTATGAGGACTATGACGTTACTATTAAAATTGTGAAAGACATTTCCTCCGAGACAACGGCGGCCGGTACGGAATTCTATTGGTGGAGCCAGTTAGTAATGCGACATCGATAATAAAACATCGATGTTGCCAATTATCGATGTTCAAAATGAAAACATCGATGTTAATAAAGCATCGATCAAAAATCACCTGTTTTTAAACATCGATGTGATGTTTTAAAAGTGGTTTAGTAATCTCTAAAATAAAATTCATGGGCCACAAAATTTAATTTTTCAGTGACCGTGTTTATTCATTTATAATGAAGATTAAACAGAAAACAAAGAAAATTAGAGCAAATAAAAATTCTCAGTCTGAAAGCCTAAGCGCTCACAGTAATCTCAAGAAGTCACAGCTTCCTGAGTTCGCCTTACGCCCACGACGTACGCCGCCTCTCCTTGTGCGAAACACTAGGGCATCGGGGTCATCGTGAGGGAAAGATTGCTTTATGAAGTTATTGCTATTAGCGCATTCTGTGGAGCAGAACGTGAACTTCTGCGCCACTTTTCCCTGACACCGTGTGATACATAAGAGACGTATAGAAACCAATTCAGCGTTCTTAATACAGTTAAATGGGCAGATATGGCGCTAATCTCTAGGTGGCTCAGAGGTTCAGGAGGAAGCCGACAGATAGCATTACGGCCTGTGCCTTATTTATTTATTTTACGTCAAAAAACCGTTAAATCTGTGTATGACGTGCTACGGGGAGAAGTGAAATTGTGCACGTTTCCAAAATTATGTGATCCCTGCACTAAGTCACATACTACTTGAATTTTGAATTAAAAAATAAAATAAAAAATAAAAAAGCTCCCATGTAATAAAATTTATTTTCAAGGATAAATAAGCAATAAGTTTTGGGCTCTTATCCATTATGTCCTTCGTTAAGGAATAATACATCCTGCGGCGACAACATGGAAAGAATAATTTGAATAACTATATTTCCCACTGAATTCTAGAAGTCATGCACAGATAATGAAGTTACATTTATGTTCAGAAGCAAAACAAGGGGCCAGCTCAGCATTTGCTCAATGGATCAGGGAAAGTGGACGAAAAACCTGATCGAGATGGGAGTCATTGACCTAGAAGCTGCGATACAATATGACATATTGTTTAGTAGTAGTTGTTTAGTAGTTCAAATAGTAGATAATGCATTAAATATCACTGTTAAAATTAATGTTACTTTCCTTGTGAATGCGTTTGAAGAGAATATTGATTGAGCATCGAATGCCTACACGCTCGTTCAAATTAATTACTATAAAGAAAAATGTGTTGAAGAAGCGATATTTTATACACAGATTTGTGGTGGAAAATTTCTTTTCCTTCCTTTTGTTGGTGGTACCATGGCACACAGGCACTACCCTACAAGCCGCCACTGCTCCGAGGCAAGTAGTTATTAACATTACTCGCAACTTCTATTCGAGGCAAGGCATAGGTACAGGCCACGCCAGTCACATGAAGTCTACAGCAAGTCCCGTTTTACTTCCGCCCAGCCCGCCAGATTCCGCCCGACATGGCCCCCGCCAGATCCGCCCCGTGCCCCGTTCCTTGCTTGGAGCTGGCGAAGTCGCTCCTACCGTAAACGCTAGCAGACTGATTTGGTTAGAAATTCTACTGCGAGGTATCTCTGCTATCACAAAAAAAACCGCGAGGAATCAAGCAGAGCTTGATAAAAAGTCGCGATCATGCGACACCTAGCGGCACGACTGAGAAATACGCGAAAAGCGACGAATGCTACCGTGAAAACGGGCCTTTAGTCGTCTCTTATTTCATGTATTCCTTCATTGTTTTTTTCTGAGATCGCCTGGCTTCTTATTTTTATCCTTTCACTGAATCATTTCCCGTGAGCATGTTCAAACTTGCTCGCTGCGCTGCCCGCTATCTGACTTATACGTTGGGTGCAATGGCGCCAATGCATTGTGAGCCCCTGGCCTGAGTGTTACGTATCATGGCATTACTTTCAGCCGTGTCTGTGACAAGTGCCTTTTCAGAAAATGTAATAATTTGCCTTATCTACACTCGACTGTCACAATTTCTTACTAAAGAGAAAGCAGATGTGCAGGAGACGTCTGTGGGGAAATGAGAAAAACTAGAAGTGCTACAGAATGGAACAGACTTTCTCGTAGTAAAGTTTTCTAATTTTGTTGGTTAGAACTGGTACTGTACAGTCTTGCCCCATCCTCTTGCTAGCTGCCATCTATCGTCGCCTAAAGTACATTTTTTGACATTTTCTCAACTTTTCGGTTTCCTTGTAGTGGAACCGAAATATTATTTTACGAATAATGAAGAAAAGTAAAACCTCTTCCTAAATAGCTTTTATCATTGAAAAATTTGAAGTCATTTTTAAGAAAATGGCTACAAAACATTACTGAAAATGCGAAATTTGAAGCTCCTTTTCATAGGAATCTATTGAGTTTTCAAAAAACTTTTTTAATATCATTTGAAGCACTTCCACTCACAAATGTAATAATGTACACATCGATCAAAATGTGCATATTAACATATAGCAAAAAAATTACATTTGTGTAATTTTTGAAAAAAGAAACGATTACACCAAAATGAACATTACATCATATTAAACAATGCAATTAGCACTATCCATTAGAAAAAATTTGGAGTCATTTTTGAGAAAATAGTCTGTATGGTTCTGAAAATGTGGAATTTTGAGCTCATTTTTATAGACAACTGTTGTGTTTTCGAGAAACTTTATTTGACATTTAAGGCAAATGGACTCATAAATACAATAACGTACAGAAATCGCCTATAATGAAAATATTACCGATGTGAGAGAGATAAAAAATATATTTTTGTAATTTTTAAAAATAGAAATGAATAGAGCAATATGTCGTTTATGTCATCGGATAAGGTATATTTGGTACTAACTCTACCAAAAATTTCAAGAAAAAAAATTGAGCCGTTTTTGAGAAAATCTCGTTTTTTGTAATTTTTTAAAATTGCAAATATTGCACGCTCTATTGCACAAAAACTACTAAAATTTTCAAAAAAGTATTCATGACCTGAATGAAAAAAACATTTCTGAGCAACAAATTTCATTTGAAGTAAAAATCTGTGTCTTCAATTTTATAGTTGTATGAAGACGCCTAAGAAAGATTCCAACTTTTGCAATTTTCGATAATTCAGAGTTAACCGCGAAATTCGGATGTATACCACCTTTATAAGTGTATTTTACTCCATTTTTACAAGAAATTAAAAGAAAAAATCTGGAACCGTTTTTGAGAAAATTTTGAAAATGTCCAGGTCCATTTTATGTAAAGTGCCCCCAAATTTCAAAAATGCTTTTCAAAATTTCAAAGCTTCAATTACAGCCAGATTGACTGAGGTTTCTCCAATTTGGGAAAGATCATACGTCTAGTTTCGGCGTTAACAGTGTTTACAGACGGACGGACAGACGGTCAACGGAATGTTTTGGTTTTAATTGGTTTTGCGGCATCAAGAACGCACAAAACATGGATTCTAGCTACATTGTTAGAGGATTTTTTCTCTTAATTTAGCAACTGGTTTTATGCACTTTTTCTTCACCAGAGCCCGGCAATGAATTTTTGCCGCCGAAAATCCGCCGTTTTTCGCGCAGCATTACATAACTTTCTCTCTACCCCGTATATTACGTATACGAGAAAGTAAAAATGGGAGCGTGGCAAAATAGAAAAAATATAAAGATTTTCTAAATATTTTTGTGAAAAATTAAAACATATTTGCTTCGAACATGACAAAATAATTTGAAGAAATTGTATTTAATATTATTTAATACGATAATATGATGTTTAATGATTTTTGTGTAAACTTTTTCTATTTTTACCTTTAGCGTCATAACTATTCAGACAAGAATTCTGCAGTGTAAGATTCATTAAAAATTGCATTGAGGGACATGTACAAACTACATAAATATTTCATTAAATGGACCTTCACATCATTCGCATTTACCAAAAGTGGCAGCTATATCTGAGAGATTCATTGCGGGCTCTGGTGTGAGTCTACCTATTGCGAGCACTCCCGGATTAGGAACATTTGGGTAGAATGTTTACTTTCTCGCTACCACTTACGCAGTAGAGAGAAAGTTATTTGATGCTGGGGGGGGAAGGAGAATTTTTGGCAGAAAATCTCTTATTGCTGGGCCCCAGTAATGAAAAAAAAAAAAATAGAAAAAAATCCTCTAACGTGATCTCTAGCCAGAATCCACGTTTTGTGACTCTTTGAAACCGAATAACCGATTGACGGCAAACCGTCTGTCTGACCATCCGTCTGTGAAGAACGCTAGCGGCTAAATCATTCAGCCGATTTTCTGCAAAATAGACATTCCCCTGTCAATCTCGCTGACGTCGCGGCCCCTTGTATTTGAAACCGAAATTTTAGGGGATACTTTACACGAAGCCCCTAGAACATTTTCCACATTTACAAAATATGGCTCCGATATTTTTGGTTACATTTTGTTATTTGAAAGTGTAAAGGACGTTTAAGATAATGGTGCAGGTCTCATGTTCATTGAAAACCCTGATTTTTCGAAAATTGCAAAAGTTCAAATTTTTTCGACGCCTTCCTATAACAAAAATATTATGGAGCTTCTTTCCCTTTATGAAATCTGTTCCTTATAGACAGATTTTTAAATAAGGTCATGAACAATTTTTCGAAAATTAGAGGAGTTTTTGAAAAATTTTGTGTCAAACATAGACAATTTTGATTTTTGAAACATTTTTTCTTAAAAAATGGCACATTTTTTTATTAAATTTGGGCCTTAGATAGCGCGAAAGGGCGCTTAAGAGAATGGTGCAAGTCTCGTGTTCGTTCAAATCCTTGATTTTTCGAAAAAAGAAAGAAAAAAAAGAAAATTGTTTGGCGTTTTTCTACAATCAGAATTATGAAGGTTCAATTTTTTCCCTTTAGAAGTGTGTTTATCAAAAGCAGATCTTCAAATAATTGAAATTTTCGAAAATATGAGTATTTTTTGTGTAATTTGGCGACAAACAGTCGCCCGATTCGAATTTCCTGCTACGTAAACGTAATATGAAAGTGTTTCCTCACAGTTGGATGCTACGTAAGTTATAATTTGTATATTATTTCATATTTCTTTGTTATTTTCTTACATTGGAGCGTTTGTTATACGTTTACAAATTAATCTTTTAGAAATTATATAAAAACTATTAATTTCTAAATAAACTATAATTTGTATCTGTGTTTCGAGGACTGTATTTGCGTTTTCAATGTATTGATGTATTTTCTTTCAAGCAATCCGCAAAACTGAATTAAAATAAGTCCAATTAGGTTTTATTTTTTAAAAATACGCTTTAAATGTTGTATGAAAGAAAAATTATTAGCCTTCAGGGAATATTAGTTAGGAATCTAACAATGGCATTCTGCACTGCGAGACGGCAGCTGGATTTCTGTGAATTACGTGGCATTGTTGGGACACAATTTAGCTTTGTAAAAACCAGTTATAATTGTCAATATTGTGTTGATATTTGCCTGAAAATATTTAGTTTTCGCACCAATGTTCTACTATTTGTAATGAGTTGTACAAAAAATGATGACTGGGATATGTTCGGAGTTCGGAGAGAAATGGTGGTATAAATAGCATTACATAACCATTGTTAATGGTGAGAAAGTACGTGCTGTTTTAGTACTATTAGTTGTTTTTTATGTTAGTTTTGGAGATTGATATATCGGAGAATTCAATGGAAATTATTGCATGCTTTCAACCACCATACAAGAGCTATGAAATTTCGGAAGCGATCGGCTACAGGTCACAGAGTAAGGTCACGGACGTCCTGTTGACATCCCTTGTTAATTTCATCTTCGCGAAGTTAAATGGACAGGAGAGGTGAACAAAAGGAAGTCCCATAATTTAGTCAATATGCTGGTATGTCATGTCGGATGATCTGAGGTAGTGAGCCAACCGACCCAGCAGGACGTGGTGCTAGTTGTTTTCCTCGCCAACTCAGCAGAAACGTTCTTTTCATGCGACGTGCTTGAAGGACAAAGCGACCATAAATCTGTCTTGTTATTGGTACGTTTAAAATTAAATAAAAATAAGAGAGGAAGCGCGAAACAAAGAATATGACAATACAGGAAAACAGATGTTCAAGGGATTTAC
The DNA here is from genome assembly GCA_011170035.1 of Teleogryllus occipitalis. NCBI lineage: Eukaryota > Metazoa > Arthropoda > Insecta > Orthoptera > Gryllidae > Teleogryllus > Teleogryllus occipitalis. The sequence goes on along the minus strand of BLKR01000474.1, from coordinate 207,003 downwards.
GAATACTTAAGGGAACAATAGATAGATTTTCTAAGAAATGAGAGTATGGAAGAACTACTGGCAGCGTTTAAAGAAATAATAAAAAAGCGTTAGAAAAATGTGTTCTTATATAGGGAAGACAGTGCAGATGCTCCACGTGCACCGCGACCAAGAACAAATCATTCGTCAGAAACGTGGAAAAAGTGCCCGAAATTCTGGCATGAGACAGATGTATCACTGTAATGTGTATTGAGGCTCAAAAGGCTTGGTGCATACAATTTTGACCGAAGGTGTGAGCAAAAGGAAGGTCCCGCTCAAAGGCAAAAGGAAGAACACAACACGCTCACAGATGACCACAATTTCACCAGAGTTGAGCACGCAAACACATGATTGAAACTGGTCAAAGTGACGCAAATTTTATAAGAAACATCAGAGCCAGATTACCGAACAGGCTGAGTAGACTGCAGCCTGGAGCGCGCAATTTTTGGGGGCGGAAGAATTTCAGCGGATGCAAAATTTCGTAAGGAGAACTTTTGAATGTTTTTAGAGAATTTTTTTCCTTAATTGTATCGAAAGAAAGTGTTAATTTATCAAAAATAGTTTCAAACGATCCAGTTCAGTGGAACTTAGACGATGGTTTTAGAGAAATCGTGTCCAAAGTTGGATTTAAGCAAAAATAACGACATCAATTTTTCTACATCTGAAAGGCATTATGCAGATCAAAGTTGATATTTATCAAAATCATGTTTCTAAAAAACAATGGCAAATGGTGCAGTTGTAAAAACAATAGGGTTAGAACATTCGCCATCTACTGGACATGTCTTTTGTGCTTCTTGCAAGTTATATAGTGGAACTACTACTTTGTTCGCAACAACAGAGCTTAACGACTGGAAAACTAGCAACAGCATTTCTCAACGATAACAGTTCCTAACATCAAGGTTGCGTAAGAAAATTCGTATGCAGGTCTGTAGTTATAGAATGAGTGGATTCAGAGTTTGTGAAACAGCACAAAAATAAAGTGGAATATTGAAAAAATGTACTGAAAAGAATTGTAAAAACTGACACTTGTAGCATCAAGAGGATTGTCTTTTTCGGTAACAACGAGACTATTGGTTACAAAATGAAAATGTCTTAGGTTCCATTGAGTTGATATCCAAATTTGATCAGTTTATGGCTGGCCTTCTCGATCGGTATGGAAATATAGGACGTCTGTGGAAAAGGGGTTTAGAAAATGGTAATTCGCAAGGTATTCTTTATTAAAGAAATTGTGGATACAAGCTATATTTCCAAATGACCAGATTATTTTAGGACTCTAATTGATGTCTGTGACTAAAGCAAATGGTGATCTTTCTCTGCTTTGAAGCGCGTAAAAAAATATCTGAGATTGAGTCTTAAACAAGACACATTGAATGCATTATCTCTATTATACATAGAAAATGACATTTTGGAACGCATAGAGTTTGAAGACACTATTAAGAAATTTGCCGAGACTAAAAAGAGAAAATGAGATTCCTTTTTGACAACGTATATTTCATATGTATACCTAAATGCTATTTTGACTTTAATATCAAAATTATTTGTAACAAAATGTAAATAATACTCAAATATAGAAATTATTTTATAATTACTTTATATTTTTAATTTCTTGATCTAAAACTGTTTGATGTTATAAAAAATGCAATTATATAATAAATTATTTATACGTGTACAATATTTGCATTGGTTACAAATATTGTGTAACATTTTTTAATTCAAAATATTATGAATAACTTTTGTCGAAAAAGCAAATTAAAAAAAGGCGCTTAAACATTTGAGCCTAGGGCACACTTAAGTCAGTTAGGCACAGAATATCGTGACATGGTGCTTCCAATATGAACCACTAACGAAAAGACAAAGTATGGAATGGTTGGCCTCGAAACAGAAGAAACCGTCGAAAGTGCGCATCCAGAAGAAGTCATTGCTGATTGTGTTTCTCAATTCTTAGGGAATCATTCACAGAGAGTTTGTACCAGAAAGTCAAACAGTAAACTCAAAATATAACTTGGTTTAATCCATTTTTTGTGCTAGGATTAGTCGAGTGCGGCCTGAATTTTGAGCACAAGTCTCTTGGTGGATTCTGCATTGCAATGCTCCGGCCCACGAGCGATATGTGCCAAGTATGATCACAGCATGTTACTGTTCTACGCTCACTACCCTTTTCGCCGCTCCACAATAGCCCGCGAACGGGAACTGGAACGTGAAGGCGAGGACGGGAACGGGTACGGGCGCTTCACAACGCTCACGGGAAGAAGAATAGCGCTATGAATCAGTAGTGGCTAAAACGAGAACTTTAAGAAACAGTTGCCGAAACCAAAGCACTTCTAGCTATGCTACTGTGTTACTCTTTGCATTGCCATCTGTCTGATGTGTTTGCTTGAGCTGTTATGAATAAAAAATACTTTAACGAAAGAATATTAATTAGAAAAATATAATAAGTACAAATAATAAAATATAATAAATAAAAATAAGTACAAAGAATGCCAAAACTACCACGAACTTACGGAAAATACAACTACGAGAAACTAAAATTTTGTCAATAAACAAACAGCTCCAATGTACTTTAACGAAACATTTTTTTTAAATGTGGGAAATTTTAATTCTAAGTATTAATATGAATAGAAAAATAAAATATTATAATTATAAAAAATAACTAAAACAACTCAAAAATGACTAACAAAACCCGCCTCAAACTCTAACCTCGCAAATCCACGCTCTAACCTCAATATCGCCCTACACTCTCAATTCCGCTTCAGACTGTCACCTGTCGCGGAGTTCGCGCGCTCGATCAGCTGGAAAGCTTCGCCGCCATTTGCTGCACTTTCATTGGTCGAGAGTCTTCGCGTTCCCGGGCTGAGATAAATGTTGACCATCCTTCCCGTTCCCGTCAAGCTAGGGCTTTATAAATAGTGCCTTAGTCAAGCTTGGCGTTCCCGTCGTGTTGTAAACGCCAGCCTGAGACACCCATCTTTTAACTGTCTTTACGTTCCCGTTCGCGTTCGCGTTCCCGGGCTGTTGTGGAGCGACCTTTTCTCAAAAAGCGGTACGAAGGGAGGCAGCGCCCGGGTGTGCCTACCAGGAGAGACGCAAACGAGCGCATCATTGCGGAAAGAGACGAGACTGATACCATGGCGCACGGGCTGTTAGAAAACGCTTTCTATTCAGAAAAAGGGCTCCTGCAACGATAATGAAGTGTTCATAACGTATTTCCAGATGAATAATACTTAAACCATTTTAAATTGTGAGAATAATTTATTGTTTTATTAGTAAGAAATTTATTAAACTAGAACATATTCATCAGGGTAAGCATGCCTACCTTACCTACCCCGAGGAGCCGCAACTGAGATTACAGTAATTTACGAACTTAACATTTCTGCCTAAAGGTTACAGAAGTAATCACAAAGCTATCTGTGAATATTCTGTATTTCTCTTCTTTCTAACGCATGTTAGCAATGATATGGTGTCTAAGGTGAAGCCAGGTTTTCACAAAATTAGTCGCGTCCCAATCAGCAAGAGGATCAAATGAAAAGATCGTCCCAATCAGAAATATTTATTCACAGCTACAATAGTTTTAACAATTTGATTGTGATAAAGGATATAGCGGAATAAGGCGGTGAAATGTGCCTAAAAATCAAATCGATAATCGCGATGCTCATATGAAAGAGAATAACTAGTGGTGCTACAGAATGGCACAGACTTTCTCGTGGTAATGTTTTCCAATGAAAAAATTTGTAGCCGTTTTTTGAGAAAATTTTTAAAATGTCCGCGGGCTTTATCTACAGTACCCCCAAATTTTACAGAATGTTTTTTAAAGAATGTTTGCTAACACAAATATTACCGACGTGAGCGACAAGTGAAAAATTTACATTTTTGTAATTTTTGAAGAAAAACTTGAAACTTGAAGAAAAGGTTCCAATGGTACACCTAAAGCGGAAATATTCTACGTTCAAGTTTAATGTTCATTCTTACGAAATATTACAAGTCCCAATTTATTAATTAACCTCAAGAAAAACCGCATAAGCGATCCGTTCACCACCACGACACGAGTCGGAATGCCCTAATTCCCAATCTGGTCCACCCTTCAAAGCTCTCTGTGTTTTTCTCTCTATTGTTTTTTCGCGTTGCTACGGTGTACCCTCTGCGTATCTGCACCACAGAAACCCACGTCTCAGGACGAACTCGCGTTGCTGTGGTGTCATCTGTGTATCTGCACCATTGAAGCCCATTTCTCAGGACGAACTCGCGTATCTGCACCATAGAAACCCACGACTTTTGCAATATTTTGACCTTTATTTGCCTAAACAAAAATGTCCGTCATTTTTGGTATATCACAATATGTACTCTCTTACCTTAAAATTCCTGAACTTTCGTCACGATGCACAGTTGTAAAGCCTTACCCAATTTACTTGCAGATCTAGTGAAAATCCCATTTTCTTCTTACAACTTTTTTGCCACTTTTATCATGTGTTCGGTTGCAGCATCTCTCTCTCTCTCTCTCTCTCTCTCTCTCTCTATATATATATATATATATATATATATATATATATATATATATATATATATATATATATGTGGGAGAAATGGTAGTCGGAATAGAAATAAACTCGTTGTTGAAATATAAAAAGATAATTATATTCTTGAAATACTTGAAGAACAATACAAATAAACTATATCCCGACAATTCACAACGTGTTCATCTCGGCGTTACTTGCGTTCGAGTGACTTGTTTACGCTCGTTGTCAACCGACTTGGTCCTGCCGCCACGCCATCTAGCGCCTCTACCGGGAACCCCAAAAAATCCGCCTGATTTGAATCGGTCTCCCACATTCGGCCGTCCTGACTATCATCCGGCTCGGATGATGAGTATCCGTCTGGCCAAGCTTGCATATACTCGGCACACGTAGTGGTGGTTCGTGGCCCCTCGTTATCTCCGACCTTGCTGACATCGTATGTATCATTTGGTTTGACCATTGTAATTCGGTAGGGACCCAGATTCTTGGCTTTGAGTTTTAAACCCGGCCCGAATTGCGTCCGCTTGATAGCCACTAAATCGCCGACTTTGTATACTGTAGCTTCCTTACGACGCTTATTAAAATCAGCGCGATTTTCGTCCTGGACCTTGAAAATCTGTGCTTTAGCTTCTTCTCGTATAAGGTTGCGTTCTTCTTCGACATTGTTAATTAGCTCTTCTTCCAATAACTCCTTGATACGAATATCAGTCGGATTGCGCATTCTTACGCCAGTCATAAGTTCGAATGGCGTCCTTCCAATGCTCCGGTTATAGGTAGAATTCATGGCCCGTTGAACAGCTGGTACCACTTTGTACCATTTCTCCGGGTCGTCAATGGAAAGTTTCGCGATGATAGAAGCAATCGTTGAATTGAGACGCTCAACTTGCCCATTGGCTCTGGGCAAGCCCGTCGTTACCATTGTGTGTTTAATTCTTTCCGTCGTGCAGTAGTCCTGGAACTCTTGTGAACTAAAAGACGTGCCTCTATCAGTGATCACTTGAAGAGGATTACCGAACGTAGTCTTCTGAAGTTCCATCTTTGAAATTGTGTCCCTCGTCTTCGTTGTCTTTACCGGGTGGAGCCAAACAAATTTCGTGAATGAATCGACGATCACTAGAATATGGTTGTAGCCCTTGTTGGTAGACTTCAGTGGGCCGATGTGATCCATATGATAGGTATACAACGGTTGACTCTCCTTGAACAGCGGGTGTAAAAGTCCTTCTTTCTTTCCAGATTTGCGATTCACTATCAAACATGTTACACAGTTGGATATGACTCGACGCGTTTTCTCAACTAGTCCTGGAATGTGGAATTCCTGTTTCACTTCCTCTTCAGTCCTCTTGCTTCCGTAATGACCCTTTTCGTGTGCAGTTTTTATTATTTCCTGTTGCATGGCGCGTGGAACAACCAGTAACTCTTTTCCGTCTTCAAATTTGAATAAGAGTCCACTTCTCATCACAAAGTTGTCGTACTTGCCCTCCCTCAGGATGCTCATTATAGCGAGCAACCCTTCGTCTTCGGCTTGTGCCCTTTTGATCCGCGCAGTCAAGCTATCAGCAAAGTTGAAATTTATAGTCATGCAGCGACTCAAAGCATCTACATGCTTCATCCTGTGTCCTGGTCGATGTTCTATCGTGTATGAGTATTCCTCCAGAGCTAAGGCCCATCTAGCGACTCTCGGTGATAAGTCCTTTTTGCTCATAGTCTTCTGGAAGGCTGCACAATCAGTAACGATTTTAAAATCTATTCCCAGTAAATAGACTCTAAATTTCCTCAATGCTTTTATAACGGCCAAAACTTCGAGCTCATAGCTACTGTACTTTTCCTCTTGCGTCGTTGTTTTCTTACTCATATAAGAGATTGGATGTAGCTTTTCGTCGTCCGGAAATTTCTGTAATAATACAGCTCCATAGCCATACTTACTTGCATCTGTATGCAATTCGGTTTCGTACTTCTGATTGTAAATCTTCAACAGATGATAGACTATCCTTCAGTTTTTGAAAAGCCTCTCTTTGCTCAGCACCAAATCGGAATTCTGTATCATCTCTGAGTAGATCGCTCATTGGTTTCGCGATTGTACTGTAATCTGGGATAAACTTTCTAAAATACCCCGTTAGACCTAAAAAACTCTGCACTCCGGTTATATTCTTTGGTTCTCGGAAATTTTGAACAGCCAATGTCTTGCTTGGAGAAGGTTGAATTTGTCCCTCCTGGACTACATATCCCAGGTATTCAACTTTTCTCTTTAGAAATTGACATTTCTCAAAGTTCAATTGTAGACCGTATTCCCTGGCGACGTCTAATACCAACGTAAGTTTGCGTAGAGCCTCTTCATCATCTTTAGCGGGAACAATGATGTCGTCCATATATACAAAGCAAACACCGTCCCTCACTAGTTGCCAAAATACACTATTTATATACCGTTGGAATACTGCAGGAGAATTTGTAAATCCAAACGGTACCTTTAAGAACTGGAACTGTCCTGAATGAGTCACGAATGACGTGTATTTTCTGCTGCTGTCTTCGACGTCCACATGAAAAAATCCGTTTCTGAGGTCCAACGTACTGAAAACTCGGGCGTCCTGCAATTTATCAAGCAAATCGTCGATAAGGGGTAAAGGATAGCGGTCCTTCACCACGATCTTATTCAGCCTGCGGTAATCAATGCAAACTCTTGATGATCCGTTCTTCTTTTTCACCACGATTACTGCACTGGCATACTCTGATGAACTCGGTTCTATTATTTTGTCATGAATCCAAATTAGCACTTGATTGTCCACCACTTCTTTTTCTCGAGGCGAAAGTCGTCGCGGTCCGCAGTGAACTGGCTCTTCATTCTTCACTAAGATCTTCATCTTGACATCAACAGATTTGGTCTTCTCCGGAACATAGTTTGCTATTAAACCTTGAACTTCCTTTTTTATCTCGCTTTTGACCGAATCTCCTATATCCAATTCTTCTTTATTTACGGCCTGGATGCACATGATGTGAGCTTCTAATTTTGGTTTCCGTAGGGTGACACCATTTCTGTTTATGAGCACTTCCGCTTGGTCAAGAAGCTCGTTTCCAATGACCATTTCGAGTTTCATGGTATCTGCTGTAACCACGTATACGTCTGTTGTAAACTGCTCACCATCAACGACGACAGTTGTTGAAAAGTATCCTTGAGGACACACGAAGTTCTTCCCAAATCCGCTCAGGACCATATCCGTTTTGACTAGTTTCGGAGCACTCAGTGAATCGTAAATGTCTTGTCGCAGCAAGCTAACTTGACTTCCACAATCGATGAGCGCCTTTACCTTCCGATTAGCCAATTGTACTTCTTTAAATTTGCAATTATTCGCGTTCCTTACAATGGCACTCATGCTTTTCGACTGTCGCGGTTTCCTTTCCTTTGGGCAATCAGCTGAAATGTGACCAAAAGCGTCGCAATTGAAACACCTCTTACCCTTTTCTTTGTGTTTACAGTTGCTCGAAGTATGTCCGGTACCACCGCAATTGTAGCATCGCTTGTCCGCGTCCTGAGAAGTGCCCTTCGATTTATTACCATCGTCGTTCTTCTTGTCTTTCTCGTCTGTATTCTTCGAGTTCCACTTGTGATCATTCTTGTTTGTCTTCTTAGTTTGGACCTTCATCACTGCCATCTCGTAATGTTTCAGCTTGACCTTGAATTCTTTTATGTTGTCTACTCCATATAGCAGAAGTTTCGTTCCTGAATCGTCTTCAATTCCGTCGATTATATATTGTATCAATGATTCGTCATCTATATCACCTCGGCTAGCAATCTCCCTCATGACGAGAAAGTATTCCTGTAAAGATTCTTCTTTTTTCTTCCTTCGTCGATTCAACAACCGATGAATTTCTGCCGTGCTTGTCTTAACATCAAACTCTTCCTTCAAAGCTTTTTTCAGGACGGTCCACGATGTGATTCCTTTCTCGCCCTGGATAAAAAGTTTGGCTAGGCCTTCGAGTGATTTCTTAGCAAAAACAAACTTTTGTAGACTGTCCCAGCCCATCAAAACAGCTGTCTCTTCGAAATCAGTGATCCATTTTTTTACTGGATATCCATCACTACCGTTGAAGGTCTTGAGTGAACCTTCAATATCACGAAAAGTCAATGAAAACTTTGGCTGCGTACGTACAGAAGCGACAGAGCGCGCATCATCACTATTATCCGAATCGTTTTCTTCCTCGTTGTTAATAGCACGCAGCTTCTGCTCAAACTCGAACGTCAACTTCTTCAGTTGGGCTGCCCTTTTGTCATCTTGTTTTTTCGGGTTGCTTAATACTCCTTTCTTATATTCGTCTTCTTCATTTTCTTCTTGTTTGATCTCGGTCTCGATTTTCGACGCCAACTGTTGCAGATCTCCCAGCATTTCACATATATCGTCGATCATTTCGTCTTTCGCCCCACTGTTGATACAAAGAATACTGCATATAGCTCCCAGATCCGCTTCCGAAAATGTATCGTGAATGAACGACTTTTTCATCTCTTCATCTTTAGATCCGGACTCGAACGTAAAACCGGAAAACTCTCTAAGCCTCTTTCTGTTTTTTCGATCCTCTGGCATCGTTTCAAAAATCAAGTTATGCAACGTTTTAATTGCTTTTACCGGCGCAGAGGTTATGTTCTTTTCTATTTGTTCGATTTCTCCCAATGTCGCCATCTTCCAAAAATTTTGCGAACTTCCTGTCGAACAGTCGGTAACGTCGATTACAATCGGTATTTTATAAAAACAGCCTCGTGGTTCAAACCTTCAATTGTGCGAACAAATGTATGGAAACAGCAAAAATATTCATACAATTTGTCTTATTTGCATCTACTCACGTATCTTCGAAACTACATCAATTCTCGTCAAGCTTTCGTCGGTGAATTACGTCGTTTTTTTGAGGTTATAATGACCTTCACTCGTCGTCTTATTCCAGCCTATCGTCGTCGCAACTTTGAAAACTGGCCTTCAATTGGAATCCCTCGTCGTTTATTCCAAATTGATCGTCGTCGGCTGGCACGTCGTAATGTTTTCAATGTTGCGAAATGGCGGCCGTGGAAAGTTCTAGTCGTTTCTCGAAATCCAGTTCAATCCCGGACGAGCCCCCAAATTGTGGGAGAAATGGTAGTCGGAATAGAAATAAACTCGTTGTTGAAATATAAAAAGATAATTATATTCTTGAAATACTTGAAGAACAATACAAATAAACTATATCCCGACAATTCACAACGTGTTCATCTCGGCGTTACTTGCGTTCGAGTGACTTGTTTACGCTCGTTGTCAACCGACTTGGTCCTGCCGCCACGCCATCTTGCGCCTCTACCGGGAACCCCAAAAAATCCGCCTGATTTGAATCGGTCTCCCACATATATATATATATATATATATATATATATATATATATATATATATATATATATATATATATATATATATATATATATGGGTTAATGAATAATTAAAATGAATCATTTATTTTTGTGGAAATAGAAGCGGCTTTATGAAAATTTACAAATTGAATTGAAAAAAAAAAAAAAATGATATATGAAATAAGGTGGTTTTTCACTATGATTTTTGTGAAATAGTTAAAAAATAAAATCTCAAGACCAAGAAAAGAAAATAGAAAACTAAAACGAGAAAGTCTGTACCATTCTGTAGCATCACCAGTTTTCTTCTGAATGGGCGGTGATCGAAAAAAGTTGGGAACCTCTTGGTTAAATGAACGTGTACATATAATATTGGCAACACTGTATATATTCTCCGATTCGATTCTCGAATACTTACCTTTCTCGCGCCGTTTCGATTCAACCACCGCGCAGGTCCAAGAGCGGCGAACATGTGATCTTCATGTGGTTGTGTCGGTTATGGTATGGTTATGTTTGTGAAGCGGCCGGCATTTGCTATGAGCTTACTGTAGTTATTTGTGCGACTTTGAGTGAGTTACTAGAGCGTAAAGTAGTGCATGGTATTGTGTATTGTGTGGTCACCTAGTCTTCTCTGATTGTCACCAGTTCTAACGAGTGAATTCATATTTTTGCTTCAAAATTAACAGGTATGAATTTGTAATTCGACCCACTGACACTGATTTAGTTGTAGCCCTTGTGTAGATTAAGGACGTTTTCTGTGATTGTTATAAATGCAATAGAATTTTGATGTCTTTTCAATGAGATTGTATGAAAATGATTTTTGCTCATTGATTGTTGAAGAATTAGTGGAACATTATAATGCCAAAGTTAAAGAAACCAGCTGAATCGTAGGTATTTTAAGATTATAGACAACCAGTTCAGAGTCCAGATCAACACAGGATATGTCTATTTGGACTGTGAACCAAATCATAAGGTGCCTATAATTCAGAAAATTTTTTCAACATTCATTAAAATATTCATTTATAGAAATCATTTCTAGAAAATGATTCTTCTTGAATTTAAACTTATAATCTTGAACGCTACCACCTGATGATTTTTTGTGCATGTTTATATGTACATTGTATTATATGTACTATATACGTACGTTAGTATTCATTCACAAACAAGTCATAGTTCAGCTTTGGTACTATTATGTTAAAAATTGAATATGATATATGACACTTGCATGTCATAAAATTATTTCAGTGCTTTATTATTGAAAAATGTGTTTTAAACACTAGTTTTCAAACAACTGAAGATTTCTTCTTTTTGCACAATTATAGTTTGAATGTTGTTTTACAATGTGGCAAGAATTGCTTAAGAAACAACCTGATTTAGCCTTCAGTGCATATTAATTTCTATGAATTAATATTAATATATAATATTTTCTTAATTTAATTTTTTCCCCTCCAGTAAGACTACAATTAAAACAATCCATTTCTTATATTAAATATTTTAACATTTTCATTCCTTCTTTATACAATATTTGTTGTAATAATGTGATGTTTCAGGACTAGATGCAATCCCATCTTAGAGTACAGTAAGTCATGATTGCAAAGTTATGTTACATTTGGTAACGAACGAAGCAATTAAATATAATACATTTGTGAATATTTTAATCCCATTAACAAATGTAGCCCAAAATAATATTAAAATACTTGTTCAAAATAAGATGTACATTCCAGATTAAAAAATGAACTAATAATTAAAAGATTTTTTGCAAAAAATCATTAAAAGGATCCAATATGACATGTTATAATGATTATATTCATATTTCATCTATCGTCTGAGGCTGTCAAGGAGAAACGTAAATGGATCCAAGTTCTGTGGGTAATTCCAAGAGGAAGTTAAATTTATGATTGAAAACAATTAGGTAAAATAAGTATTGTATGAAGATGTAATAAAGATGTTAAAATGTTTAATACAAGAAATGAGTATTTTTATTGTTTTTAATTAAAGAATAATTGATTAATACTGATTTATTTTTCTCTTAACTCTTTTTTTACTAATTGCCAACCACCAATAATGAATGTGTGTGTTTTGATTTGTTGTTTAAAACTGGGAATTTCTTATGTTGTCTCAACATGCTTTTCCTATTTCTTCTTACCTTTTACTTCTGTTTTTGAGTTATTGCAGCAAGTATTCTGTATCATAAGATTATGGGCAATGTTTCTCAATCTTCATCATTCCATAAACCAACAGAGCTGTAAAAAGATTCCACACCTAGTACCATAGCTCTCAATAATTTTAAGCAAGAATCTTAGTCATAAGGCGCAAATAGCTTCATTTTGAATATCAAGGTGCTGTTAATTGTAAATAAATAAATGAGTTATTAAAAGCAAAAAATTAAGAGATTAGCATATCAAATTTCATTACCAATAGGCACTATAGGCATTGTCTTGTCTGCTACTTTAACCTTCTTACAAAATATCATTCATGTGGTCCTGACTACTCACATCATTATGGACTGGAATAATCAATTGAGAAATGCTTATTTAAGTGATTGAGGTTAAAAATGTCTTATTTGAAGAACTTTGTCTGAAGACCTTCAATCTGTGTTTCCAAATTCGACTCTCATTGATAAAAGGAATGAAATGTACAGACAGTAATTTCAGCTTTTTCTTCAAAATTTGCTGTGCATGTTAAGGTTTTTTCAATCCCCAATACTCAATTGTGTTTTTTATTTAGATTTGTAAATCTGCAGAATGCTGTTAAAAATGTGTTCATAATTTATGCATTTATGCACCACATGAGAAAGGATGAGAATGGTTCTTCAATAAAATTTGTATAATTGTGGAAAATTGAACGATACATGTTATCTACTGTTTTTCTATATGAGAATTGTTTTTGCAAAGTTTAAAGTTTGACATCTTTTCATATTTAATCCTTTTTTGAATTATTTTTATTTTATATTTATATGTAAACAATTTTTACTAATTATTATTATTATTATTATTATTATTATTATTATTATTATTATTATTATTGTGTGGGGGTGCGTGTGCGTGTTTTTTACGTGTTTGCTTACTCAAAGTGTGATTCTTTCTTGCACAAGTTATGTTATTTTTGCGCAGGTTATCTTAAAACACTGTAGGTTTTCTTTTAAGCAAATATTGTTCACATTCCCAGGAATTAATTCTCATCAAAACTTGGATTGTGTATTTTAACAAAATATATTCCATGTTTTGTGTGATTTAGTCCTTTTGTGTAATTATCATATATTGTATCTCTTTTGGAAAAAAATCTCTGCAAACAATGTTAAACTTCTGTAAATAAGCGACACATCTATCCTTTTCATCCATACGTTATGAAAGTTGTGTTCAACATATTTGACTGACTGACAATAGCCTTTTTTGTTTTTTTAGGAAGTTAATTTTTGTTGCAAACATAGCTTCCTGGATATTGTTAATGATCAGAATGTGTAGACACAATATTACCAGTATACCAAAGTTTTCGAGATGCATGTAATATTCTATTGGCTTTATTTTATTTTGATTCAACACATATAGAACTGTATGTCATTTACATGGGAAAAGAACTACACTTACATATGAAATTATTTTCATTTGCTCTAATGATCCTAATGATTTATGGATTAGATATAAGTAATTAACTATAAACCAACTGACAAACTAAATTATAAAATTATAAATAGATGCAAATTGTTGTAGTCTTTCACCAGTTGACACAAATTATGTAATTTGTGTAACAACTGTGTGTAAGTATGATTATCACAGTTGGTAAAATGAATGAATTAATATTCACTGGATGTTGTGTATTGCTTTTAATTTACAAACATGTACATTAACTGAGAGTATTGAAAGTGAGTTCTTTTTTGTATCTTCTGTAATATATACTTCTCTGCAACTTGTGAAAGTAGTATGTGCTGGAGATTGCCACAATCAGTGATGAGATCCACGTTTTTGGCAAAGATTCATCAATGGTCTCAAAAAGAGAAAGTGCACTATTTCTAACAAACTCAGGAGACTTGCTCCCAGTAACAAGCCTCCCACACCTCCTACACACACTAAAGATAATTTTATGGATATTAATCATTCTCCTTAGCATTACATCAGTTTTAAAAAGTCAACAAGTTCAGAAATAACATCAGAAATGATAATTCTGCTGGAAGATATGAATCGTTCATATAAAAAAGAATTTTTTTTTTTTTTTAATATTGCTGAACTTTAAAAATTAATTATTACTTGTGCTACTTGGAAGAGTTTTGTTGAAAATTAGTTCAAACAACAAAAATATAGATTACAAGTCCTTGCTTTTTTTCCATGGATTTTCTAGTTATGTTAGTTATTAATTTTGAATTATAAATTCTTACCTGCTAAGTCAAGTTTTCCACAAATAACACGTCTTGTGAACCTCTCAGATGGCAGGTAAGCAAGTTTTATTTTCACTAAAGCCCAGTCTTTATTAGGTGATTCATAGTTTCTAAAAACATAATGAGCATTTGCTTTACATATCCAGTAATACTAATATGGAAAACTCTCAATTAGTACTTACATAAGGGGTTTTGATATGTATTGGTATTCAGATTCAGAACAGGAAGGTGGACAAAAACAATCCTTTTCTTCACCATCTGGTGGCGTATCAATTCTTATTTTCATGTTCTTCAATTGTGCTAAAATGTAACAAAAATCAGGATACTATTTACAAATGTCATCATGTACAAAAAATCAAGAAAAAAATTTTAATGACTTTTTCCCTTAATTTTTAATTTTTCACCCAAAATGTCCACATTAAAACACGCACAATAGAATACACCAACACTGAAGTAACCTTTTTTCTCTCTCTCTCTTAACTCGCATAATTGCGGGCAAATTTACAGTGTTTCATTCAAAACAATCAGAAGTTAGTCTAATATTTGCTCTTCTCTAAAAAGTATTATAACAATTTTGGGGTCTTGCAACTAGGCCTGGATTTATATGCAGGCAATAAGAGGGCAATTTTGAAAAGGTTTTACCAGCTTTTTTAAGCAATTAGCTTGGGCATGCATGCGTGCACACACTCTCTCACTCACTCTCTGTCACACTCACTCACTCTCTCTCACTCACTTGCTCACACACACTCTCTCTCGCTCACTCACTCTCTCGCTCTCTCTCTCTCTCTCTCACTCGTTCAAATACATAACATTTACACTTTACAGCTCACTCTCTCTCTCTCTCTCACTCACTCACTCACTAACTCACTCACTCACTCACTCACTCACTCACTCACTCACTCACTCGCTCGCTCAAATACATAACATTTACACCTCACAGACAGTGTACTATTTGACAAAATTGTCACATGTGCTTTCTTTAAGATAAGATACTTCTAATATTGCAGGAGCATCCACTTCATTTGCTTTTAAAGAAAGTGATTTGATATTTTGATCAATCTGGGTTGTTTGAGATAAACTGAGAACTTATTTGCTAGGACAAGGCTCATCAATGCTTTACCATGTTGTTTCATAGAACATTCTTAGAATTTTCAATAGGGATGGTTGTAATTTCCTTTTGCCTTCAGACTGTGTTAATAGTGTGAAGCCTGGGCACAGAAATTAACAAAAATCACATAGCTCTCTAAATAACCTGAAAATATAGAAGACTAATAATATTTTACAGAGACTGTTCAGATGAACATTAAAGGAACTGATTGAGAATCTAATGTGGGTGTGTGCATGAATAACCATGGTGTGATGTGCACTTGTAAGAGCTTAAGTAGAAAAGAAAAAGCTTTTGTGACTTACTGATAATATCATCAATGCAATTTAATCCTTCTTGAGTACATGGACAGCCAGTTGCTGGAGAGAAAAAAATTGCAAAAGTAGCAGTTACGTTGTGTACATAATTTTATTGTCTGCTGGTGGAAAAACAAAAGCTCCCCAGTAATAGGAACTACATAGGGAGTTTTTGGCAAAAAGAAGCTAAAACACAATGTGAAGTATGGGGAAGAAGTATAAACTGCACACGTATTCTTTAGCTCCAGAATCTCTACCCCAATTATACTAACAATTAATTGAATTATGAATGAAAGAACCAACTAGCTTGAGTGGCAACATTGGAAAACAAAAAATTCCTAGCAATAGAAACTAGTGGTGTTACAACAGCACATACTTTCTCACTGTTTTCAACTTTAAAAAATGCAGTGTTGAACACAGGGTTGAAAAAAAAAGGTTTTTTTTTTTTTTTTTTTTTTTTTTTTTTTTTTTTTAAATAACCCAACCCACTGGGTTTTAATATTTTTGTTGTTTAATATTTTAATCATTTAATGGTTTTTTGGAGTTCAATTAAAATTGCTTTAAAATTAATTTTTATTGATTTAAATTCTATATTTATGTTAATTTAATTGCATTAATTTATATAAATCTAAATCTGTAATGTAAATTTATATTAATTACTAACAAACAGAAGATTTATTAATTGGTCTAATGTATTCTCATCTCCCCTATTTGTTATGGTAATAAAATATTTAAATTACTTAAAATTGTAATGTATATTTATCATCTGTAAATGTAGAAGCTGGACAATGACATATGATAGGTAATATTCATTGTTCTTTCAAAATTATTCACATTTTGGCTGATTAAACAAGTGGCATGAGTAAATTGGTTAGAACTTGATTTCTTATGTTTCATGTCCTATCTTTGTAGTGAGAAAGAAAATGACAGTATTTTGATAAAAATGGAATTTTCCGAATACACTATAATTAATGCCAACGGAAATCAATATGAATAGCAATTATGAAGTTCGCACATTGAAAATGTTGATAATACATCCTTATGTATACTCCAAGCAAAATGACGCTAGCGTCGTCAAAGACAAAGATAAATTACTGATCATCAATGTTTTCTGATTTTATTAAAAAACCGTGTTCCCCAGCGAAATATTGGCTATTAACGCAAACAGAATGTTAAAAACTAAAATATTTTTGCGTTTTTCCTTTTTCGATTTTGATAAGTATTTCAAATTATTCAGCAAATTCTGCAGCAATCGAATTAATTTTCTCAACTTATGGTTTGGTTAGGTCCAAATTGTGAAACAATTTGTGTGAAGGTAAAGGTGGAGAAATTTGCTAATGTTTATAAACACCTAAGAAAAACTTCGACAGATATGTGATAAAAGTTGTAATTTTTATTTAAAGTATTAGATTTTTATAATGTTCATTAAGAGACCTTGTTATGGATCAAAAAGCTTACAGTTTATGTTCGAAATATGTTTAATATACATTTATAAGTATTAAATTCTTATGTTACAATATTTTGGATATTAGATTATAACATATTTGTATAAAATATTTCATATTTTTAAGTTTTTTTTCTTCATGCAATAAGAGTTTTTCCGTCGGAAATTCGCCATTTTCGGACGCAGGATTACAGTACTTTCTCTTCTTACGAAATAAGGGCGTTAAAGTAAAAACTAATTTGTGTGGGCAATCACACCAGAGAAATGATCTTCTAACTGATTTTCTTGCTCCTAAAATGACATCCCCCCTCGGCCCTACACCTCCCGAATGTAGCAAGAACATATTAGCTCAACAAAACGTGAAAGAAAGCCAAGGATATCTTAACCGTTTCTCACTGTGGAGCAAGGGAAACAGCGCATCTCTGATATTTTCGCATTGACCGAGAAGCTAAAGTACAATGCAGGCACATTTAGTATTATATAGTAAAGATTGTGTATAATGCAGGTAAACAATTAAAATAAATATTTTAATTTTTGATGGTCAGTATGTGTATAGTTTCTAATTGAATAGAAATAGTTATGCAGCATATATTATTTTACTTGGCACATGTACTTGTGTATCAATTTTAATTGTTTAATGTCATTTGCCAATGTGTTGTACCTTACAATACCGTACAGGTCTTGTGGATTTCTTGTAGTAAACAGTTGATATTGACACCTGATAAATCACTCTTACGTGTGTTGTAATTATAGTTATCTGCATTGCATGAAAATAAGTTCTCACCTGTCAAGTACATTTTACTGCCACCGGGTTACACCCAATTGCAGTTTAAATAAATTTATCTTATCTTTATTTTTACCTGGAAACTAATGGTGGTACACATTATACTTTCTCGTATTATTGGTAACGGTTACAATTTTTTTATTGTGCTTTCTATTCTTCTAACACTGCAGCCATAACCCTATACGTACGCAAAAGATCTCATTCAAAATTACGAGTGAACTATTAATGTTTTTAAAATGTCCCGCGTATTTTTATAACACGAAGCAGCTGCGGCGACTACTTCATCCTGAGCCGTTGCCACGCAACTTGTGGGGGTTTATATAGACACTTACAGATAGTGAACAGTCAAGGCAATGGAGAGGAGGCTGATGGGACAGTAGTTAGAGGAGAGGTTGGGAGTTTTGCTGGGTTTGGGGATCATGATATAGAGGCTGTTTTCCTGCGTCGGGAAAGTAGGAGGGCTGGAGCAGGAGTGGATGTGGGTGAGGCATTCTTAAGGAGGTGCATACCGATATCACGCTGAGATAGATGCACTCACCAGTCAAGGCAATAGATTACGGAAGGATTAAGATTTTGATGTGAAATGCGAAGGACTGAGACCCCCCCCCCTCCCCATGCCACTATCAAAACTGAAACTTCCCTTACGCGTGTTTTGAACCTTCGCCCTTCGTACTTGAGTAGGACTCAGGACGCACCCGTACTTAAGCGCACGTCCTGATACGCGTCCAGCGCACGCTCCTGTGCCACGAAAACGGTTGACTAGAAGTAGGTGAATTAGTAGTAAGCCTAATTGTTAACCTTTAATTGTAATTATGTAAAATAACTTAATAAAAACAATACAATGGCAATACAATCGACTAGGGTTATAGTGAACTTAAGTCTGAATTGAAGAACTGGCCCCGTTTCATTTACGTGGTTACCCCGTTACATTACAAATAAGCAAAGGAAGATTCGGTTATAGTGAACCTGAACTCCGGTTATAGGAAATACGACATGGAAATTAACTCCTCCTTGAGAGAGTACATCTTTTTTTTTCTTTTAAAACGCGTCTCCAAGCCCCTTGGGGGGCGTTGAGCGCTTTGCGCTTCTCGGAGTAATCCTCCGTTAATATTATGTCTGTCGCGTCTCGTCGCAGTCGGTTGTCAAGAGGACCGCCAGGTAGCATCTCCGCGTACGCGCCTCCTACCGCGCGCTCCTGCGTCACTACCCAGCGGCCAGAATTAGGAAGGAATAAGGATAGGGGTAGGGTTTAGGACACTTCACATGGGTTTGACTAGCCCTTGTGAAGCAGCCGAACTCGTTTTGTTGGAACAAATTTCACATGAGATTCGACGGGAATCGAACCCGGATCTCAGTGGTGAATGGCTTGCGACTTTGCAATGAGCCACGAGTACTCATCGCCTCAATGGCACAAATTTCAACACGAGACAGCTTGAAAAAAGTATTGGCCAAAGGTCATAATCGAAGAAGTCTCTGAGGTGAAGGTAGCGGACGTTACTGATGACCTCAGGTCACTCATTTTTACTGCGGAAAGAAAGGTCGTGTCCTGCGTAGGCTATAACTGGCGACTGTGACACGCAATTACTTCAGTTTCAAGCTTGATGTTGCGAGACATTCTGAGGATCAAAGCGCGTTGTTTTACGTAGGCGACAGGAAGCGGGCGACTGCCATAGCTATACAGCCTGGCGACACCCGCCGTGCCGCACAGAAAAGCGATCACTTTCATTAGCAACTTGCACCATCCCGCTACCGAACGTATCTCGTATATTATTATAGAAGTATTTTCCTAAGGATGAGCCGAAGTGACAGTTCGCTAAACATCACATGTAATTCAGAGAAGTATCCCTCCGCCGCGACAGCTGTTCAGCCACGCCCCCTTCGTAAAGTGCTAATGGCTCCTGTGAAAACATCCCTATGCAGAAGTCTTAAAGAGTTTCGCTGAGGTATCTGCACGTACGCGAGTCCTGGAAATATTTAAATTTAATTACGTATGTGGAAAATCTCTTAACATGCTCTCACAATCAGTAGAAGATAACTGCCACGAATGTAATCTGAAAGAAAAATGATTTTAAGTGCTTTAAATGATAACACGTGCACCGGTACGCATCTCGCATTCAAGTCTCGATTTTAAAATAAACATATTTATCACAAAAAATAAATTGAATGTAATGTTTATAGAAAAAATAATTTTTACAGAAGAGCACATAACACTTCACTTCTTAATTTCAATTATTTCTCGCGGCGTACTATATTTTTGTCGGACGAGGACTTCACAAAATGAAGCGTCAAAGCCATTTACAAGTTAGCCAACTGCAAACGAACGAATGCAGGAAAGGAGTCTAATGGGCTCGAGGGCACAATGACTACAGAACCTTCAGATATGCTGCCAGCACTAGCTGTCACTTTGGCTCATCCTTAGGAAAATCGTTCTATAGGCGAGCAAAAGGGACTTCGAAGAGTGGAACTTTTAACAGTGCTAGAGGCATTGAAGGGTGTCAAGACTGCATTATGATACTTAGTATACTGATACTTAGTGGACGATGCAAAATCAAGTATAGAGAGAGCACCAACTCTGAAGAAGGATCTAGAGAAATTGTACTTTGGTTTTCGTAACGTGGCGCCTGAGGGTATTATCTTCAAGATGGAATATGGCACGGCTTTTCGCGTCTTTCTTGGTCGTGCCGTTAGAGTCGCTTGATCAGCAGCACTGCTTGATAGGTCGCGATCATGCGACATCTGGCGGCAGGACTGAGGAAGACGCAAAAAGTCGTGAAGATAATACCCTCAGGCGTCGCGTTAGGAAAACTTAAGTATACTAATGAAAAATATATGAAACAAACAATTGAAAATATTTGATTTTTAAGGACAAATAAAGATATTGAAATTTTCAGTTCATGCTGTTAATTAATTTTGCTGTATCCCTGTATTAATAAAACGAATCATTCCGAAGAAAGTATTTAATTTTAACATCATCAGATATAGTGAACCGAAAACGTTAGTCCGCAGAAGTTCACTATAACCGTAGTCGACTGTTATAAATAAAATTGGCTTTGATGCATACGTGGCCTAAAATGTGTAAACAAAGTGAAATACATGGCCTAATGTCATCCGCCACTATAGAAAAATCGGAAATATAAAACACATTACTTCCTGAATCGATTATTTGAATAAGAATTCAAGATATGGAATGTTATTGTAGTTAGTATCGTCGTTACACCATTCGCCTAAGACTGGAATGTGTAAATCTAATTCAAAAGTAGAAAACAGTTCATTGCAAGTTCAAGTTCTACTTGAAAAATTAGTATGTGTGGTTTGATTACTCCTTTTGGCGCAGTTATACGCCGAAAAAACTGCAGGTCTTGTGTTTATTATATTCTAGTCACCACTATAATAAAAATAAAGTTGAACTAAAACGATAAGAGACAAATAAGGCATGGTGCAAACAAACAACGCGTCCTGTATGACAGTTTTAACTCTAGAAAGGATACACGAATGCTACACCGGTAGATGGATACGTGGGGTAATCTGTTACCCTAAATTATATAATCAAAAAACAGGATATACGTGACTAAATATTTATTTAAAGTAAACAGCAATGTTGTTTCACTTATAATGAATTGTTGATGTTGCGTGAAAAACGTAATTTAATCTGTGTTCTTGGAAGGCAGGGTTGTAGATTTGAGGCATGCATTTTTGCACGTACTATTGTCCTCTGAGCTTGGACATACATTTCATTTCGGTCAGTCAATTATTTTTGCTTTGCTCGTACGCTAGTTTATATTTTCATCAGTATGCATAGTAGGGAGTATCAAGAGTTTTCATGGTTGAAAGCAAAATAAAGAGATGGGGGAGGAGGACGTACTTGCATATCTACATAAATACGCGCACACAGCAGTATTTCGTTTCCCGAACTTCTAATTTCCTTTACGTGAGTGGCAGACGAACAACACATGCGACAGAGGAACCGTAACTCAAAGGAGAATGCACATAATTTCACACTCGCGAACTTTCATTCGCGAAAATTCCAAACGAAAGATATGGGGTAACATGGTGGAGCTATGAATACTTGTAGTAGTATGTACTATTCATAGCTCCACGGGTAACATATTACGCCTGTATCCTTTTTAGGGTTAATATGCCGCCACACCCATGTTTTGAATACAGAAAACATGGCGGCCTCTAATACTTCGTGTGTCCACAGAGAGCACTGAAAGCACAGGGTCCGCCACTTTAGGATTAATCTATCTCGTTGGACGTAACACAAGAGCGGATTCAGGTATTTGAAAGGTGTTTGTTTTTGCACTTCTATTACTCGCACGCGTTTTCTTGTGCTCTCATTTTCCTAAATGCTGGAGTGGGAAGTTCGATATTTTTGACGCCAGTGCCATCAAATCTGTAGCTTATTTGTCGAGACTGGAGCGAAACACCTTTAACAAATGACAACTGTAACTAAAAGAATAACAATTCTCGTTGCTGTCTTTCATAATTCAACTGAGTTGGTTAATGAAAGGGGTAAGGATTCTAGAGCTCAAGAAAATGTGTGTGTATATAGTAAATATAAGGTAGTGTTCCACTCGTCAGAAAAATCATGATTTCACCAGAATTGTACCACGAGGAAGATTGTTTAAGTTATACGTGCTACACGATTTCCATCAATTCTCGATTTTAATGATTAGTCAAAAGGGAGAACAGACTTCTTTGAAGAATTTTTCAAAAGTCAGAATGGACAATCTTTTCATCTTAGAGCATTTGAGTAGTATGTGTCATGACTCATGAGCACACGTGAAATAAAATTATCCGTCGCCATTTGCATCTTTCTGTAGACATTACTCAATTATTTATTATTATTATTATTATTATTATTATTATTATTATTATTATTATTATTATTATTATTATTATTATTATTTTGCATTGAAACATGTTGGAAAGTTGATGACAAAATCTTTTGCTACAGCATATACCTGAAATTAACAGTTGACCGTCAGAAATCCGGACCATTGACAATCTGAATTCGATTCTGATCATGATCTCGTGAAGTGAATACTGTACGTATATAATTAAGCATATACTGAATTTTGTCGTTGGCTTAAATTTAGTGTGTGTAAAACAATGCCTGTGGGTACAGTACTTTACACAGAGTGCGAAAGTCATTATAGTTATTTATGTATCAAGGGCGTTAAGTACATGTGTTTGCCCCAAGAGCCATTTCCAAACCCGAGGCTCTGGCCCGAAGGTTTGGAAGTCGCCTGAGGGGCAAAAACATCTAGTAACGCCCGTGGTGCATACAAAACTTTATGGCTTACTAGTTCGTTGCTGAATTAAACAAGAATTCGAAACATTTTGTAGTTTTTCTTACGTCTAAAGTGAAAAGATGCATCGTAATAGTCAGTTCTCAATATGACGTCAGATAAACAAAACAGTGTGTGTATCTAATTAGTATTGCATAATCTATATTGGACTGATTTGTTCGTTCAAAATGAAAGAATACTGTGAAGTTCCTGCGGAAATTCTCGCTAAAGATAACAAAACTACGGACAATCGATACCAGTAAAATCTCGAAAAACATGAAAATGTTTATGGTGTGTTTGAAGTTGTATAAGTGTAAATTGCGTTGATAAAACTGTACTTTTAGGTTATTTACTTCTATTGCCAATAGTTTAGAATATGTCATAACATCAAAAAACATTTCGAGGATGTTAGCCGATGTGCCTTATACATCATATTTCTACGAGTAGTACTGCCACTCAAGAAGTCAATATGTGATACGTATCAATGAAATATGAGTGACTGGTGGCAATTGTATATTCGCGGGAACAGTCCAAAATTGCAATTTTCATATCAATTAAGCAAAATAAGGTTTATAACGACTTATTTTACTTATTGAGCGTTATACTATTTATTTATTGTATTTGATTGCATCGTAACTTAATGTTGAATATGTTCTGTTGGTATTAGAGCGGGCCAGAAAGTATTCAAAAGGCCCGAGGGCATAAAGAATCAGAAAGGCCCGCAAGGGTATTAACAATACCGTTACGTGTTTTATTTGAGGTCCGTAAACACACAGCAATGAACTAGTAAACCATAAATGATTAACGAGACAAATGGATGCAACGAGAAAACTATTCAGTGACAATGAAACGTTTTGAGGGTCAAGTTGGCAACCTTGGGAACACATTTATTCAGCTGTTAGCTCAGAATCGTGATTCATTGCAAAATGAATGTAAACATAAGATCTTTTGCTCATTTCAAAATGTTAGCTCCATTTGAAACATATACGGCTGAAGAGCAATGTTCAGTGTTATGATTTTAGCTATTCGAAGATGTGAAACAGGCAGAAATTTAATGAATGTTGAAACAGTGTAGTGAAATGTGTTTAAATCACAGTAACGCGTAAGTGGGTGCAACATTTCAATTCGTGCAGAACAACCTTAATTATCTTCATTCCTATGGAAGCTGACTGTATCTCTGCAAAGTCGCATCAATGATGTCATTCACGAGGCTTATTAGTCACGAGTAAAAATTTTCCAAATTGCTAGTTTGTGGAATATTAGTGCAGTCATTCGTGCTCTGTCAAAAGACATGCTCTTTCATGGCAAAATGTCCCTGCCCCTCGGCTCAGAAAATCAGAAATGCTCCAGAAATTCGGTTGAATGGTGTTGCTACGCCCTCGTTTCATCCCAGACCTCACCCCCTTCAATTTTCATTTTTGCCAGCCCTTTCAAATGCGTTGTTCGAGACGAATATTTAGATGACAACGAAACGATGGAAAAAGCGGAAGAAGTTTCAGATACCAACGTAAAGACTTATACGCTTTATATGTAATAAAGTTTACAGAATGGTGGGACAAGTGTCTAAATGTCGATGGAGACTTTAAAAATAGTGTAAGTTTTATTGTCATTGAATAAATCGTTCCTTCTCTTCATCAGTTTTTCTCAATTATTGAACGTTCTTCGCTATTAAAAACGTAAACAAATTTCTACATTAATAGTTTATTTTATTCACTTCAGTAACCATCTGAAAGATATTAATGAAACTTATTACGTCGATGATGTGTACCACACCTTTTATTGGTTCGTACAACTACATGTTGATTGTGAGAGAGAGTCTTTTATTGTTTTTATTACGATTTGAAATTTGATAACACAGAAGTATACATTCACTCCTTAATTCTTTATCTTGGAAAAAAACTCTTGATTAAAAAATACAACTTATTTTCATGGTTATGTTTTACATTTATTTTCATTGTTATTCGTGGTTCGTTTTGTTAATCATGATAATTTCGATTTCATGATGCTATTTGCTCAAGTTCAGTGTCAGTTGCAAACTCGTTTGAACGTGTTCCATTTTTTCATGTATTATAATCATACGAACCCAACTTTAAATTACGTAATCGTAAAATGATGTGAAATCCATTTTTTTCTTGTTGTATACTGAAGAATAGGGCATAGCAACTTCGTAAATCCATTGTTGCCACATTTTTACACTCGAGCATTTACGTTCTCTTCTCTAGTCCGTTCTTGCCTTCTTATGTGTGAATACCATTCATTTCTCTTGGTATGTAACCTTGGCGAAATCTTATTCAAACATCGTAATTGCATTGATCCATTCTTGGGTTGATATTTTTAATTGTTTCTTCTTTTAGTGTATTACAAAAATTAGTTCAGTTCCAGCTTTTAATCGAGTCCTTGATTCCAAGAACAACCTAATTCACGTTGCACCAATTCTAGGAAAATCAATATACAGTAGAACCCTGCAAATCCGAAATTTTGGGTAATCGGGATGGAGGAAAAATAAACAAAATAAATCAAATGCTTATTTGCAATGGAAAGAAATGTTTTTATAATTACTGTAGAACTGAACTACTAACTTGAAAGGAGTGGTCGAAATGAAACGTTTATTGCACTGGTAACTGCAGTGTATATCAAGGGTTTTACTTCGCAGTAATTTTCACTTAGAGGAACTTTCAAAATCGGTAATCTTTTGCCGTAAGGAAGTGAATCTGCTTGAGGCTATCGCTACGCTACCTTGTCATTTTTTCACATCGCACGCTACGTTGCTTTGTCTGGTAATTCTATAGATGTGTTAGTACAATTTGTGGTACATTTTTTCGGATAATCCGAACAGACCACATCCCCATTTAGCTCGGAATATCGGGGTTCTACTGTAATTACTATACAGATTGTTAGAACGAGGCGAAACTTACTTTTTTTAGATGCTTAGATTTAAAACATTCTATAAATACAAAAAACGAATTAGCTATGTTTATTTGTAAGCCAGTACACTGTTTTTATTTTCTTGCTGAACTAGAAATGTGATTGTTTTCGCAAGTAATACTGTTTGTAGGAGGAAAAACAAACAAAAATAGTTTTCAATATTTACAGCACAGTGCCACAGCACATTTATCCTATTATTCTTGCACATACGCAGTAGGCCAAGTTTATATTTCATTCCAGGAAGATGACGCTTTACTTGATTTGGATTTATTTTCGTAAAAGAGTAGGAAAAATTGTACATGACGTGTAGGGGAGAAAGAAGTATAATTAGCGCGATAAACGAAAAACCCGATTTTGGTGAGGACATTGACCCCGAAACTGAGGCACAGTTCTTGTTATATCGGTATTTTCAATGGAGAGTAATATCGCTCACACCATCCGTACAGAAAAATAACGTCCTTTCGTTAATCATTTGGCGAAATGCGTAATAAAATTTAAAAAATCAAGTACGCACGCCCACACTTGAATACACGCGTGCGCGCCCACTCTGTCACTCTCAAACACAAACGCATTCGTCGGGAAAAGTGCCGGAGCCAACGGTCAAACATCCGACGCTCACATTTCGATGCTCCACTGCGAAAAGAAATTGATAGCCTGGAATTGTCGAGTGTTCTGTCCTCTGAACGAAACCCAATCACTAGGGCTGAACTGTAGAAATCTGAGAGTCGAAAAGCTGACCCCCGGAGGCAGCCTACGCAACAGCGCTACCCTCACTTCTCTTACAAAGCGGCAACTTAATACGGCGGTTTCGAGTTGTTTTTTTCTTGGTACTGAAAGGGGATTCTGTTTCGAAGTATTCATTATTCGATTCTAGTTTCTAAAAGTTCTACTGCTTTGAAATGATTCATAGTAAGTTTTTAAACGTGTTTGACATTTTCTATTAATACTCCTAGGAATTAGGGTCCTCAATTAGGAAGGTTCTCTGGTGGGTAGGTTTACATATCTGGATGGCGAGTATTTTGATACGCCTAGAACTTTCTTCAGGTATAGTGCCTTGATAGTGATGTTTTCTAATACTTTCAGATCTCTCAGCTTCAAATTTTTCCTATTATTTGGATTCCGTATGTTGGTATGGGTATCCGTATGTTAGTATCTTCGTTTTGAAAATCTTCCTTCCTTTTTGTAGTGATATTTCTCTTATTTGTCTGGTGTCTCTCATTGCAGCCATGGCGTAAGTATTCTTACACCATGCTTGCAGCTATGGCGGCGATTGCTTTTTGTTTTATGTCTGTTGAAGGTGGTTCCCGATATTTGCTCGGTAATTCCTAAGTATTTGTGGTCAAATACTTCGAATTTCTCGGTTCCAAGTTTGTTTTTCTTTCTCCGCTACCTTTCCTCCCCTTCTGAAGATCATTAGTGTGCTTTCTCTGGTGTTGACTTTCAGTTCGTTTTCCTCGGCCCATGTTGCGAGTTTCTTTAGGCCATTTTGGAGATCTTCGTCGGCCTAAAGGTATGCTTTGGTGTATTCTATGGCTATCGCTTGTCTTATATGAGTCGTTGTGATATTATACATTAGAGGGCTCAGGGAGACTCCTTGTAGTACCCATAGACATATAGTCTATGGGTATATATACTATATGTCTATGGTAGTACCCCGTTTGTTTGAGTGGTTTGGATCTCTCAATATTATTCTATGGTGATGGTGTTATGTTTTAGCAGGTTTATTGTGGTGGTTGCGTGGTAGTTTTCTTGTCCAAGCATTTCCCCCAGTTTTCCTTTTATGTTTCGCGTCCTATAGAATCAAATGTCTTGCTGTAATCTATGTGTAGTGCATTGTTTTCCTTTGGGTAGCTACACTGCATCTTGTATGTTTGCTTGCAGTGTTGATCTTCCTTTCCGGAATCCAAATCAGTCGGTAATATGCCATACAGTTATTATTCGTAATATTTTAACTTTTGGAAAAATCTAATCGTCTTATTGTGCAAATGGATGTAGTACATACAGTCAAACTCCGATAAGACGAACGTTGATATCGGGAATTTTTCATACATGAATGTAATTTTTCATTATCTACAGCAGTACTGAATTACAATGTAATGACTCGTTACCGTAAATAACTCGCTAACGCGAAAGATTCTTTCATATTGTATACTCGATTCATCAGCTTTTACAACACCACACAAAACACATCTAACCAAAGTTCTGTACTGTGGAATATTAAAAATAATTTAGAGATGCGTGACAGCGTTACTTATCCCGCCAGCTGCAGCAGGCAAACCGCTGCATTGGCAGTGCCAGGACGCCTCTCGTACGAATGCTGCGAAACATAGGTTACTCGATGTCTGTCAACGGAGGTCAGATTTCGCTGCTCTCATTTTAAGGTCAGGGAGTTTGTTGACGCCTTAGCGAGCAGCAATCGCCTGCAATTTCAATCTGCGCATGCGCAGATGCACAAGTGATGCGGAACCTGAACTGCGCATGCGCAGAAGATCGATAGTTCTTTCGATTACTTTAACGTTCGAGAGTGCAAAAACTCCGTATTAGGATTGTGCGCCCCTGAGGGGGGGGGGGGGGCTCTCGCGCTTTCGTATCCCACTTCAGCCAATGAGGTTGACACCAGTTTGCGTCACAATATTAGCGGGAATTTTAAATGCAGCCAGATACCAAAATTATCACCTCGTCACAAGACATTGAAACATATTTCTGAAGCATTTCTTTTAATATATTGCATTTTGTACACCTTCATTGCGTTATTTTTGGTTGTCTGCCGGTGGAAATTGTCACTTTGTACCACTTTCAAAACGTTTCTCAACACTTCTCGCCCTTTATGCAACATGGTGGCGGCCTGCATCTGATCTGGCTTTTCAAACGAAGTGCCCGTAATGTGGTCACGTTGTTCGTGACGCAAACTGGTGCTGCACAGAACCAGCTAAAAACAGTGCACCGGAGGAACCCACCCAAGGAATTTCCATCAAGCAATCGACAGCAGTATCGTTATCAATAACGGGGTAAATCGAGAAAGAGCATGGTTGAGTGGAAACGTAAAGTTGCCATGGAAGAAGTTCCAAACTGTGGGAACAGAGAGTGCTACAACAGTGAAATTGTCATCTGTTCTGTGCTGTTCATATCACTTCATTTGGGGCTTTTGTAAATTTTCATTACTTGCATATGCATTTGATAATAAATAAAATTAGTATTAAAATTTGTAACCAGATTTCACATATTTACATATTGATACTGGTATTCTTATATGAAATATGTAAAACAAATGAAGTACAGATGTGCATTTAAATATGAAATATATTATCAACAAAAGGAACAAGAGCAGAATGAATGTGAGAAATACAAATCTTTTTCTTCCCTAATTCATTTTGTTAACCAAGGTATCCCCTTCTTTAGTAATATTTTAGAATTATATAATATTTTCTTTACACAAATAATGCCGAATTAATTGACATAATTAATTGAGATAACATTGACAAACTACACACCTGTATATTAAGATTCACACGAAGTATGATAAGACCTACTTTCATTGAATTCAGGATTCGAAACCCCATTGACCTCAGGGTAGCCTTCAAAATTACAACGTATTAGTGTTCTAGAATTAAGGAATCTAAATTTAGAATATCCGTATGGAAGTAAAATTATAGACCTCTTCAATATAAAGATTTAATGATACGTTAATACTATAGTAGTGCTTCACAGTTCATGAATGTGGTTAAAGTCAAGTAATCGAAATTTGATAAATTTGTATGCAAGTGAAGAAATACAATGCAATTAACTACACTAACATAATTGCTTCCTATGAATGCCGATTTATATCATTTGACCCTCTTACTAGAAATTATAATATTCTTTTATTTTTTTATAATTTAATTTTTAATGACAATCCTACCGGTAGTAATTCACCTTGACCTAACCAATGAATTCAATTCGCACTTTGCAGACTTTCACGATAATAGGGAGTTGCGCCATAGCTGACAGCACTTCAGATATTTGCGCATGCGCAGATGCACAAAAGTGATGCGAAACTTGAACTGTGCGTGTGAGTAGATCGATAGTGCTTTAACGTTCGAGGGTGCACTAACTCCCCACTGCCTATTTCTTATGAAACCTTTACTACGAATCTAATGAATTACAACTGACGATGATTTCGAGCAATTGAAAAGTGTGCCTCTAGCAGTAGCACAATTTAAACTTTGATCAAATCAGTTGACTAACATGAAAAGACAGTGCGATTTAGTACCATGGAAGTAGAGTTAGCAGCACTCTCTGCCGTCACAGTCCAGAAAAAATTCCGTATAAAATAGCCGAATGATCGATAACCATGCGATAAAAATCGCCCGCTAAATCCGGCGAAATAGCGGGACCTGCTAAACTTCGAGTTCGTGTTGGCGCATGCGCCAAGACCGGGGGGCGGGGCTCTTGCGCATGGTATCAGTCTTCAGCCAATGAGCATCAGACACCTGTTTGCGTCACAATATTGGCGGAAATTTTAAATGCAGCCAGATACTATTATCACCTCGTTACAAGACATTGAAACAGATTTTCGAAGAATTTATTTTAAATATTTCATCTTGCACCAAATCTACAACCAAAAATAACACCATCATATTATTTTTGGTTGGTTACTTTTGAAAATTGTCACTTTGTACCACTTTCAAAATATTTCTCAATACTTCTCGCTCTCCATGCAACATGGCGGCCTACGTTTGCTCTGGCTTTTCAAATGAAGTGCCCGTGCTGTGGTCACGTGGTTCATGCTGCTGATGCGCAGAACCAGCTAAGATCGGTTTACCGGAGGAACCCACCCATGTATTTCCTCCATGCTAGAGACTCAAAAATGCAGTCGATTGCTGCCCGCTAAGGTGACAAACTCGCTATGGTAAAGGTCGTATCTGCTGGGTTAGCTCGATACAGTGCACTGTAACACACGTTCTTAATAATCCTACTGAAGTCTGTTGTGTCTCGTAAATCATTGCAGTTTTCGAGAAAACTGAAAAAAACTTGCGCTGTGGTACGCTTAGTGTCTTCACGCAGTATTAGTCACTTTATAAATAAATACTATATAATGTTATGATTTTTTCCAATTAGCAAGTGAAATTAATTGATCTCGACTGATCAGTTGTAACACTTCATTCCTATTCAACATTCAGCCAACTCCGGTTTTAGTGAACTTCTGGGGACTAAGATTTTTGTTTCACTATACCCGATTATGTCAAAATTAAATAGAAATTCTTCAGAGTTATTGATTTTATTATTATAGAGGTACAGGAAAGTATATTAAAGAACGAACTGAAAATTTCTATATCTTTATTTGAGACCATATTGTATTTATTACAAGTGAGCAAGAGTTACTCGTTTAAGTTGTGCAGCGCATTATTATTAGATTTTTGGCGGATGAAAGTGTGAAACCATCAGAAATTTTGAAGCGATTGCGTGGACAATTTGGTGGTGAGACCAATGGCGGCTCGTGGGTATTCGCACGTTCGCATGTGCACACCCAAATTAATTCGGTGCCATTTCTCTTAAACATCTCTTAACAAGAGGGAATACAAGTCCTCTCAGAACATTTACGAAACGTGTTATTTCGAAACACGCGCCATTCGGAAGCTGCGATTGCCGGTCCGTCCGCCTTTCTTTCGTGAAAGCCTGCGGGAGCACACTTGGAGAATGCGACCCAGGAAACGGCGTCCTAGGCTGCCGCGGGGCTGCAGGGGGAGGAGGGGGAACAACGGTGGCTTATGGAGGACTGGAGCAATCCCCGCGCGGTGCTCCTTCTACGGCGCAGGCGCAGTGGCGATCTCGGGAATAGCCTTGACGTGTCTCGAAGATATAACACTCGAGTAGCACAAGTTTTTAACAGAAGTATGACCTTGAAGGAAGTGAGATATCTCTCCACTTAAATGAGCTTTCGCACTAGCGCGCGAAACGCGAACGCATTGCTGTGCAGTGTTGCATTCATAAAAATGTTAGTTGTATATAATATGTGTATTCTTTGTGTTTTAAAGTGAGTTGCAATTACAGAACCATTCCGAAGTATTCAAACCCCTAGTGTATTTTGTAAACACAAGTATTAGGCTACGTTTCAATGTGTTTTGAGAAACCTAAATCAGAGAGTTATTTTTCTGTCAAGGATGTTTGTGCAACTAGCAATGAATAGCCTTGAAAATATGAAACGTAAGAAATCAATGATTTCAATGATAAAGCCACAGAAAAAAATTGCTGAAAAGAAACAATGGAATGGAATTGTTCGGCATGCTATCAGTCGTCATAAGATGATTTGTGTTTAATTGTCATTATTAATGTTAATGTGTGTCAATGCATGCATGTAATGTATATGTGTGTGTGAGAGAGACAGAGGGAGAGAGAGTGTGTGGGAAAAAGAAGAAAAATGTTGCACACCCTAATGGCATGACCACGAGCCGCCATTGGGTGAGATCCTTTCGAAGTCTCAAGTGTACAAATGGTACAAGGTGTTTAGTGGCGGCCGTAAAAGCGTTTCCAGTTTCACTCATGCTCTGCGTCCACGGACGAGCATTATGTTGGGCATTTGGAGAGTGGAAGGCATTATTTGTGGCGAAAGACTAATCGTGATGTGTGTAAAACAATTTCCTTATCGTGTGGATGTGTGCAAACAATCATAAGACACCACTTAAAATATCGAAAGATCTCTGCGAGGTGCGATCAAACGTCGGAATGCAAATCAGAAAACTAGAAGGAAAGAAGCTTCTCAAAGATCGTTATGGTGCAGAAGAAGACTCATTTCTATCTCATTTTGGTGGTTGAAAACACTTGCAGGTTTATGTAGTGGTATAATAGAGCGCAGAAGTTAGGAATAATGCTAGAAAGGATGTGCTGTTATTGCATCACTAATTTAGTTATCATAAACTGATGGAATCGTTTGCAAAGCTATTTTAAAATCCTTATTGTTGGGATTGTATTCGTTTAACATTGTATATTGTCAACTATAGGGGTATTTACATTGGGGAAAACGATTGCCGTGCATCATTTTGGATCACTAATGAAATGTATTAGAAACATATTTCTTTGGTACTTTCGATGGGGAGTAGTGAGCCTATTTGATGATACTCCAGGTCTTGTACTTTATTTAAAAGTGAAAACAAAATCCTAATGCATTTGTCTGGCACCAGAAGAAATCTGAAAAGCAAAATTATTTACGAATATCCTACGATTGAATTACGACTTGAAAGCGAGATAACACCATAATCGTACATCAATAATTGAGTTGCCAGCTTTTGTCCGTCCGTCAGTCATTCGCGTTAGACCCTTTGCGGTCCACCTTTTGGATGCGCCAAGAGATAGATCCCACTAGACTTAGCAATGTTGCTGCGTTGACAGCTTTGTGTAATCCCCGTCAGGCGGGCTAGACCAGGCCAGACGCCCCACACCACCCTCTACCGGTATCCAGGCGTTGAACGAGACAGGTCCCTCGAAAACCTCTCGGACGCTGCAAGTTTCACATCAATCGCCTGGGGTATGGTGCAGAGCAAGATTGCGGGCGGGGGGAGTTCAACAAAAATCATAGTTTCGGAACCAATTGGGATATCACGGTAAAACAGAAACTAAGATGTTCCCAAGGGTATTATCTTTAATTGTTGGTATTCTATGTTTAAATTCGAAAATCATAGACAGGTGCTTTCATATTATTTATCTGTACTGACAGGTACCCTTTTTTCAGCATAGAAATAAAATACTGTCAGCACGTTTTCATTATTTATCGAGGTATGGCAGTATTTTACGTTAGTTTTAGTCCCAGAATAAAGTTTAATATAAAGAAAAGTTAGTAATGCTAAAAGATATAACATCCATTGTGGGATTGATGTAATAGTTGAATAATTGTGATCAATGAATACGAAAGGAGACGTTTTCTTTAAAAGATTAAGTTATTGAAATTGAATAATTTGATGAATTTGATTTTCGAAATTGTGCTTCGTATAAGCTGTATATTTTTATCACAATGCACAGAATGTTTTCCCCTAGGGATTATCGTGATGGGTATAATTTTTTTTCTGAACCATGCTCCTCTCTTCGAGCAGGGTCGTTTATTGGTAACATTAAATTTGTTAGAATTGTATGGTTAGAACATGTTATAATGACTGCGTAATTATAATTAAAACACATTTTTGTGTACTACACAAAGTTTACAACTTATATCGCCAGAAAGAAAGCGGAGCCGGATTATAAATACAGTTACTTCCATTTTACACAATACATAGAATTCATTCCTTTTCTCGTCTACCGACTGTGATAGACAATGCTGGATACTCAGCTATTGAACTTTCTAATGCGCTCCTACCAAATATTTTAAAATATTCTAGGTCTACTTACAAATTTGAGGCAAGAAATGGAGGGTGCAATTGCAGAGCTTCATTGTAAGCTTAGAGCGGCAAGCAATTGCACAAGCAGAATGGCTGTAGAAGGGGTACAGGAAATATTTATCCTTTTCTTTCGGCAGATTGCATTGTCTTTGCTTTGGAGGTAATTCGTACACTTCATTATCGTTAGTTGCGTCAATTACTTTAATGATGTGTTCTATTAATTCGCCTCGTTTTACTGTAGTTCTCATGCTCTCAGACGTCGTCCAGTGAGGAATGCTGTCAGGCGCATGTAGGAAGAGCTGAATTGAGAGATCATTATTAATTTCACACTCCAGAGCAGTTCCTTCAGAGGAGGAGGCTGATAGGGTGATTTGGTATTAGGCCTCATATTTATATGATTGGAATACGGAACTTTCTGTATACTCTTTCTTAAAATCACGCAATATACTTAATGCTCAAAGGAAACTCATTCAAACCAAACATAATAACAGATTCATGGTTGAATTTAAATGTATTTGAAAAAATATTGGTTGATCAGTTCTGTTGTTACGTGTGAAAAACTAAAGGTTTCTTTTGATTGATCCGAATACTTTACAATATACAATCCGGATCATGTGCTTCAATCCGAATACAATACTGCAACATCCAGATACCTACAGTTGTTTTTTATCATTACTGATATTTTGTCTTGTGTTGGTCCTCACCTTGAAATCCATGTTAATTTTCAATTCTAGGTTGCCCAGACCGTCTCTTCTATTTGATATGAAGTTAGTGGAATCAGAACCGCTAAGAAAAAAAATGGAGTTAGTTACACATTGTTTTATCATTAACATTAATCATTTTTCTGTAGATAAAGCAAGTTCGATGTATCAGATTAATTGTTTAATTTTAACTTTTGTGACTTAGGATAAAATAAACCTTTACTGTAGGTATCAGGTATCATTATTCCTTGTTGATATGAATCATTAAATTATCTTACATGCTTTGAATTGAATTAAAACTGAAGCATGGCCCAAACTCTGTTCTAAGAACAGATATAACTGCACAACAATTAAACGCTTTTCCTTTCCATTTGCATTCATAAAAGGCCTCTTTGCATGTCAGTCGGATCTGCAACAAGAAAGGAGGAAAAGTTGTAACATTAGTGCTGGTTTTAGGAGAGACGAGTTATTTACGTGGGTCACGTCCCTTCACTTGTCAATATTCTCCTAATTATGGACCAACGACATGAGCTGTCCGTGATGATTCCATTGGTTCTCCCCTTAAATTCAGATAATTCAAATCAACCAATAATCGTCCTTTTGAGCTGCTTGAAGTCCTAAACTATCTTCCTTTTCCTCATGTTTTTCTTTCTCTATGCCTGTCGCTTATTTTTTCTCTTTTTGGTACATAAAATGAGTGGGAATAACGACAATAGTCGTTATTCTCTTTAATTTTTGTGTATCAATGTTTTTTCATTCATAGTAATTGAGAGAATAATATTTCTATCTCGACTCCGGATGAAAATAATTTTGCCGAAACCCCCCAAACATTTTCCGTCTCTTTATGTTCCCCATTTTCTTCTTCACATCGAAGAAAAATCCCCATTTTGGGGACAAAATTCCCCAATCTGGAAACCCTGGCCCTTGTTTTATTTGATCCGTTTATTTTCAAAACCCCCTCATTCCACTTGAGACAAAATTACAAAAGAGAAAAATATCGCGTCCACGCGCAGTTTGTTAGAAATGCAGTCGCTACATTTTAGACTGGAATAAGCTGGATTTGAACTGTATCTCTTGTAATGCTATGAAAGTGCCCCAAAACCCTCGCAAAAATATGAAAAAGCTAATTTCGCTACATTAAAACTGACTCGAGTGGTCGTGGCGCCGAGTGCGTCTGTGTAGTGGGAACTGCTAGGGTTTTAACCGCCAGCCACGCACGGGATATGTCGACCTGGTTTATCCTAATATGCTCTCTGATGTTATGAGAATTGTATCTGTAAGCTTAAGTGCGTTAACGTTGCTTGCAATAAAGTTCGTGTTCGTAACTGTTTCGGTCGAATTTATACGAAAAGATGGTAATGGAATGTACTGATTTTGATATGGGACGTGTATAAACATGGAAATACATAGGTGGCCTTCCTCTGGTGCACCGATTTCTGCGCAACACCAGTTTGCCGCACGAACCACGTGACCACAGCACGGGCACTTCGTTTGAAAAGCCGGACCAGACGTTGGTCTTCATGTTGCATGAAGAGCAATTGTGAGCAGTGTTGAAAAACATGTTGAAAGTGGTACAATGTTTCCAACAGTATCCAACCATAACAAACATGAAGGTATACAAGATGCAATATTTAAGAGAAGTACTTCATAAATCTGATTCAATGGTTTGTAACGAGATGATAATTTTGGTGTCTGGCCGGATTTAAAATTCCCGCTAATATTGTGACGCAAACTGGTGTCCGAAGCTCATTGGCTGAAGTCGGATACCATGCGCAAGAGCTCCCCCGACACACACACACACGCGTATAAGTTGCAAAGAGTTTTGTGAGTTACTTACATTTTGGGTCAAATGATAATAATCTTCCTTGAGCTTGTGTTGGTGTGAATCATCATTTTTGCAGAAGGTACACATGCCCTCAAAGAAGACTATCTCACCCATCATTAGAGTACAATCAATGGCATCAAAATCTTCTCCTATGATTCCATTCATTCTGCAAATAAATGCATTACCTCATTATAATACAGAGAATATAAAAAAAAAAGTCAGATCATCTTAAACTTTTGTCTAGAAAGAAGGCTTACGTCTGACAATAATGAAGTAAACGTGTGAAATTCTTCTCTTCACAAATAGTTACTGCAGGAAATGAAGTGTTCCATTCCAAATAGTTGGTGTCAATTACAAATGTGACAGCTTCTTTGTTAAAATTGTCCCAGGAATCAAGAGTCAGTATTACAGAATAGTAAACTGATATTGTGACAATCATTGACCAGAAAAGTCTGAAAAAGTAAATATTGTTATTCCGACTTGCGAATTTGTGCCTGTGTTGCAGCCGACTGATAATTTTGGAAATTGAAAACATTGTCATTACTTCAAGAGAAAGTGGTGGTGCTTCAAGCATTGGTGTAAATGGTGGTATCAGCACCAAGCGGTCCTGTGGCATCATTATGGTGGTCAGTGGCACACTACTGCGGTTTTTACAGAGCTACCTCTCAAGGCCCGTAACCACGGTGGCATTATGGCACGGTTTTTCGCGTCTTTCTCTATCGTTCCGCTAGGTGTCGCATGTTCGCGACCGTATCAAGCAGTGCTGCAGATGAAGCGACTCTAGCGACACGACCGAGAAAGACGCGAAAAACGGTGTCAAAATGCCGCCATAGTGACAGGCCGTGAGAGGCAGGTCTGTAAAAATCGCAGTATAGCATCTCAGACGCTCTTCCGCGCCACGCAAAACAATTGTAAATGGCTGTCTCCACTCTAGGAAACGCCAGTGAAGTTATCGCCAGTCAAATTAGATCGAGTGAAAAAAATCCCGGAGTTTTGAAAACTTGGCACGATTGTCTGTTGGTATCTACTGCATAACATACTACTAAATATCCTGAAGTGTTTGGGGTCAGCCAGGGACGGGGAAGGGGGAAGCGTTTGAAGGTGCTTTATTGACGTTTGGTTTTTATATATCTCCATAACTATCAATCCTACCGAAAATTATGATCTATACAAAATTTCATGCAAAAAAGTACCTATAAGGTTTTGTTGTAAAAAAAGTAGTGTTATGGGCTTCAAATATTCTTGTTTTTACAAGGCCCTAGTTATCTCTAATAAAACTGATATTATGGTAAGTTCAATGCACGAAGTAATTCTATTCTATTTGTTCAATATTTATCAACAATATGTATTGGCATATTTTGCAAAAAACCGGAACGTTTTACACCATTACAAATCTTATGTTTATACACTTGTGAGTATCCGTGGGCATTGGGGTCTGAAATTACCTCGGGTACATAAACTGGTAGTTCATAATTTGTTTGATAAGGATCGAATACAAATATTTGGTAAAGAACTCTGTCCACTGTCAACATACAAATTACATAAAATAATACAAATGACTCGATTAACCGAGGTAGTCATTAGGAAAAACAACGTAACTCATTGCAAATCTGTCGATGCCGTTTGATTGATTTTAGGAATTTTGGGGCTTCCCCTAATTCACTAATCATTGGATCCCTTCGCCAAATTTTGAATGTGTAGTTCGTCATTGACACAGTTTTAATTGTCCCTCAAGTTTCACGGCAAATGTGATTATTATTATATTTCTATTGTTTTTACATTATAAATTATTTGTACAGCAACAGTTATATCACAGAAAACATTTTACTTGGTAGTTACACTTGAGTATCAATGTTAATCTTTTATGTCAGTGGCAACATGTTGAAAAATGATGTGTATGTATTGAATGTGAACTTTTGGCAGTGAGCTGTTGACACTGACTCCTAATGAACTGGTTACTATTACAATACTATGTAGTAACATGCAATTATAGACATCCCTATTGGGTGAAAAGATGTTCCCACTCTTGAGTAAGTCATTTTTGACAAAGACCACTGATTCGTAATTCAAGAATCAAACCAGTGGTAGAAAATTCCTACCTTAATTAAGAGAGGTTTACACGAATCACGTGGGTGGGGTTTCTTTATTATTCGGAAAGGAAAATAAATTATCCGATCTATCAGTTTGGTAGCTATGGGATGTGATTTCCCTTTGATAACCGAGTCTTTTCTGAGTTATGATGTAAAATATCCAGTAGCCATCTTAAGATCTTCCAGTAGGGTATAATTTTTAACCCCATCTATAAAGATTGGAAGAATTTTCACTTCGTCTGGAACAATGGTACTTTCTTCTGTAAGACAATAGTGTCAATTACATAATAGCGTGTTTAAAACGGTACATTAATTTTGATTTTCTCTCCTATTGTATTGCTCATTTTTTGCGTTTGAGATTAATTTCACTATTTATTTGAAGATTTTTCTAATTGTTGAATAGGTGTAGTCTGAATTTCTTTCCGCTATTTCTTCAGTAGATTGAAATGACTGTTGATATTGCTCCTCTGTTGCTTTAGTTATTTTCAAATAACTTTTTCTTGTTCATATTGAATTATAAACTGTTGTTATTCAATAAAATTTTGGAGTTGTATAGTTCGTGAATGTACGTTATGCTCATGAGTTTGAGAATTTTCTATTTCATTACACTCCTTATCACAAAAAAATAGCCCATTTTTATTTTGTTTCTTTACATATTTCTGAGTTTTTTCTTTAACTGCTCATTTTATTGTAAGCGGCATATTTAAGTGCATATATTAGAGGTTTTTGTGTAGAAGTGGGCCGAAGTCAGATATTTTCGTGCATTTCTCTTTAAAAAGAAAAGTAACTTACGCGAAGCCAATGCTACAAAACCGACGTAATATTTCCGATAGTCATCCGACAAGATTGTTTACGCTTGCATCAATTTACTTCTTGTAATGTGCGCATGAACAATAAACTGGGCTGAATGTTTCGGCATCGTGTAACAATGTTACTGGTTTTCTCGCTTAATACTTTTTTGTTTATTATAATGTTTGAAAGGATAGTTTTATTATACTTTTTTGTAGTACAGT
This sequence comes from Teleogryllus occipitalis, assembly GCA_011170035.1. Taxonomy (NCBI): domain Eukaryota; kingdom Metazoa; phylum Arthropoda; class Insecta; order Orthoptera; family Gryllidae; genus Teleogryllus; species Teleogryllus occipitalis. The sequence continues at coordinate 166,930 of BLKR01000474.1, read as the reverse complement.
GTGAAATGAAGATTACGTAAAATAAATGTTAACTGTTGCTAACTATAGTTTTGTTTAACGCTTTTTAGTTTTAAGCGCAGATGTTGACTATTTTAAGTGCATGATTGCATGCATATTTCTAACTTTTTTAGTGCCTGAAGACCCGGGCTCTAGTCATTACACTCTAATGTCCTAATGTATATAGCGGACAGAGCAGCTGTAAAATGTTTGAGCACTAGATCACTTAGTTCTTGATAAATGTCGACGTAACTGTTTCAAGGAATTGAAATAAGGAACTGTTATTGTTCTGACATTGAAAGAGAATTTTTGCTTCTTAAGTCCTCTCGTTATTGATTTATATATTCATTTACAATATTTTACTTGATTTATTTCTTGATGTTTTCAAGTCGAGAAAATAAAATATATTTCATTTACTCGCAACTTATGCAAGAGAACAAAATCGCTCACCCCTTTAGTTTACTGGTAACTGTGATGAATGGCAGACTTATACGGCACAGTTATACAAAAATCTCACGATGTGACAGTGTCTCAACTCTGGTGGAAATTATGAGAAAAAAATAATGGAGCGTATGCTGTATCTGCTACAATAAAGTTTTTTTTTTCTTGAAATAGTACTTTCTTTTTGTTGACGACTTGGGGATACTTTCTAGATACGCCGTGGATTTAGCCCCCAGATGGTAGGGACATGCCATTTCAGATAATAAAGTGAAAGTGCGTATTGATGAGCGGATAGTTCTAAAAGACTTATGTTTTTAAATAGCACCCATATTATCCTATTCGTTGCCAGTTACAAAAAGGCTGCCTTCAGACCGACGTCTATTCTTTTTTTTATCGTCTATTTATGTGTATATGTGGCGTTAGATAATCACTCTTTTTCCAAATACCACAAATATAAAGATATCCTTGAAACTAGAGATCCCCAAGATAGTAAACTTGTCAAAATAGGTAATCAGGCATGATAAAGTACGTGCGAGATGTGACATCACATGTGAATCAATGTTTTCTTCGCCTTTTCAGCCCACAGTATGTCTGAATCCGGAGCTACTCCCAAGAAAGTGAAGAAAGTCGAAGGGCCCAGTTCTTTTGGTGGTGATGGCAGAGATTACGACGCAGAGACTCAAAAGGCCTTGCAAGAAATTGACTCTTGTCAAAATAAAATCGATGCTCTTAATGTGAAGGGCAGTGAAGCTATTCTGAAGGTAGAGCAAAGATACAATAAGCAAAGGAAGCCGCACTTTGACAAGAGAAATGACATCATTAAGACAATACCGAATTTTTGGGCTACAGTCTTTGTGAATCATCCTCAAATCTCTACAATTTTGGGAGAGGATGAAGAAGATTGTTTACATTATCTTTCGAAGTTGGATGTTGAAGAATTTGAAGATATAAAGTCAGGATATATAATTAGTTTCCACTTTGATGAAAATCCATACTTTGAGAATGATGTTATAACAAAAGAATTCCATTTAGGCGTATCTTGTGATCCATTTTCTATTAGTACTCCTATACGATGGAAGGAAGGAAATGATGCAGCAAAAAAAATCAGGAATAAGAATGTCGGTAAAGGTAGAAAGGTTGAGCAAAAATCATTTTTCATCTGGTTGGCTAGTAATTGTAATCCATATACTGACTGTATTGCTGAAGTGATAAAGGATGACATGTGGGTAAATCCTCTGCAGTATTACCTGGTGCCTGATGAGGTAGGAAATGAATGTGAAGGGGAAGATGTAACAACTGATGAAGAAGTTGATCATTCTCTTTTGGTGAAAGATGAAATCGAGGAAGAGGAGGATATTGAAGGAGAAGGTGGTGATGATGTACTCGTTGAAGAAGAGGAGGAGGAAGAGGGAAAGGAACTTGGGGAAGATGATGTCGATGGTAGTGATAAATGAAACACTGAGTGTAAATGACTTATTGAGATGTGTGTTTTAGTGACGTATTCGTGTGAATCTTTTCCGTAGAAAAAAAAAACAACAACACTACACCCTTGTGTCTCTTTTTGACTCTGGTTTCTTCTTCAGAAATCAAGAGTTAGTGACTAGGCTCCATTGAGATCTTAGCTGGATTGTACATAGCCATATCATCTGTTTGTTACACACTCAGTTTAAAGTTGATGGCAGTCACGTAGTTTTATAAAATACCATTAAAAACCGTTGGTATATTTCGTATGTATTCACATTTAATGCGCATCTAGACTTACCAGAAACTTAAAGGCATCACTAAGTAAAGTTTTTTCAGTTTTTCTTTTTTTGGATTCAACGAAAAAGATTGTATAAGAAACTACTTAATGTGCATTAAACCTAACTAATATTTAGTGAAATAAATTTTGTGTACGCATGATTTACAATATCCTATTCCAGTTAATAGTGTTTGTTTTTGTATTGTGAAGTTTTCATAAAATGTGGCTTTGTTGCAAAATTGCTTTAAATTACCCATTTTTAAAATTATGGACTGAGTCATTAACATTACATTCCTCTTAAATGAATAAATTGGCGGAAAACATTGCATGAAATGTTGATCAAACGCTTGTACCTCGAGCCAGCAGTGGTTTAAAAAGCCAGAGGAGTCTATCGTAATTTGAATGTGAGTCGGTGACAACACTGTTACTTCTATTTGTCACTTGTTTGTGCATCTACATTTATTCTGTGACGCGTCCCTACGTGAAATGCAAAGGTAAGTAAAGCAGTGTGATGCCCACTCGTAATGGTGATCGTCGATAAACTGCTCGTAGAGTAAGAAAAATGTTTCAGAATTACACAGCGTATGCTCTCGAATAAGGTGACAACATGGCATATTCGCTCCAGAAACTATGATAGTTGTCAATAGTAAGTATTTTTTTCTTTAATTTTTCACGTATGTAGCAAAGAACGGTAAAGAAAGTTCTGTTGGCTTCTTTACGGCGCAATCTCTGTATTTTAGAAAATTGGAAAAAAAATCGAAATGGTATATTCGAATTTTCCGCGCGTTTGACTAGTCAAATTACTTACAAATTGAATTACACAGGTACAGTTAATAACAGACATTGAATTTCAAACACATGGCAGTTCACATAATTGCACGTGTAAGAGCACAACACGGAGCCGACAGACATTGGTTACGACTCGTATCAGTTGAAATAATTACACTTGAAGTTGACAAAACCAATTCAATGCTCGGTAATGGCTAATCGCTCTACACGATACTTTAACGATATTACGTGTAACAGCGCTACACGGAGCCGGGGGCGCTTACATGCTGCCCGCAAGAGATTCTAGAACTAAAGATTTTTACACGGCGACCAACGTCGCGAGATTTGGATCAGAAAGCGCATAAGAGTGGGGAATAGGCTCCAGCCAATTATTACTGAACATTTGATTTTGTTCTAGAACTAACAGCACAAAGTTCGCTTATATCGGTTGCCGATCTGCCGGCAAACCGTTGCCACGTCTTGGAATTCGCTCCCGTACACGTGCGCGCATTGGAGCAAGTGCCCGTGGGCGGGGGCGGAAGCGCGTCCGGGGAATGGCTCGGGACGCCTTTAGCAGATAAAATTGGACTTACAAGCACTAAGATTATATACAACTTTCTGCTCTGCTGTAAGCCCGAACACGTAGTATAGCCAGAATACATGTTTTGTGTGTTCTTATTACCGTAAAACTCGATTGACGGCAAAACGTGTCTGTTCGTCTGTGATCAACACTAGTATCTAAATCGTTCAGGCGATAAAATTGATATTCCTCAATCGATCGAGACGGCAAGATAACTGAGAATATACGTTATAGTTTTGGAGCGGAAAAAAAATGTTTGTTTGGAAAATTCCTTTGCAGGTTTATTTAGAAATATAATACGGCGGAGCAGCTAGAAATAACGCGAGAAAGTATGTGTTTTGTAGCACCACTAGTTTACTTTCTCACCCCTACGACGATACTTCGTAAAATGAAACATTTATGAAATGCTTCAGGAAAAAATTGCGAATTTGCGGCAGAAAAACTCTCATTGCCGGGTTCTAGTAACGAGAAAATGGATAAATCCAATTGCTAAATATAGAAAAAAATCCTCTAATAGGTGGTGTAGCGAGAATCCATGTTTTGTGGGTCCTTGATACCGAAAAATTCGATTGACGGCAAAACGTGTCTCTCCCCGACCATGGCAAACGCTGGCTTCTAAACTGTTCTGCTGATTTTCTTCAAAATTGATATTCCGTAATAGGTCTGAGTGAACTCAAAGTTTTGGAAGTTTCAAATGGATATTTTGATTTTTGAAGGTACTTTACACGAAACCTCAAAAACGTTATCAAATTTTTCTCAAAAATGACATTAATTTTTTTTTCTCAAACTTTGTTTGCAGATAAAGGACGCTTGAAACGGGGGAGGTTCCAGGCTCGTTGAAATCCCAGATTTATTGAGTATTGCAAAAGTGCAATTTCGTCGTGCTTCAAAATGATTACGACGAATTAATTATTTGCATTATTAAATGATTAAGGTAGTATGATCGTGCCAGTCGCTAGTGAAACACTTGACTATTTAATACTACAGATTAACAATAGATAGACTAGCGTACCCGTGCAAGAACGAGAAGTTTAATTCCACCCTCTTTCCTATCTTTCCTTTTCCATATTAAGAGAAGTTGTTAACGAAACGTGTTTATTTGTTTCAAAAATTTAAAAAGATAACTTCCAATGTAGTACTTATACAATTTCAAATAAAAATAAAGAATAATGAAATTGATGTTTGAAACAAATTTTGAATAAAAGTTTATTCAGTATTATAGACATGTTCTTGGAACAATTCCCAACACTTTCTTAAAAACATTTGAAGAAATTATACAATCTTCCTTGACAGTTAGCTTTTCGCTTTCCTTGATACTCACAAAACTGTTAAAAAAGCTCTTTACTCTCGAGCTTAAAGTTGTCCATGCAAAAATACAGTATTGGGCAAGTATAACCCTACTCTTTGGAATATTATTTAACTTTATTACCGAACTGAGAGGTACACAATTTAATTGTCTAGAATATTAAATAATTAGTTTCATTTCACCTACAGTTGCAGATTCTGCACGTCTCTGAAGGTTGGGTTTATATCGAGAAGCGCCGGATAAGCAAAATGTATTAGAATGTTCAAATAGCTCTCGTCCTATAGATTACGTTGTGAGGAACGGTTCTTCGTGACCTTCAGTTTCGAACTTCCAGATTTTAAGACCCTAGAACGCTTCGACTAGGAGTTATTTAACTAAATGGATTTCAATAATGCTGCCCAAGTGTTGCGTGATGGATTTGACATGAATATTTAGATTCATTTTTTCAACAAAAACTTCACAATTTTAAAGTCAATGTGCAAATCGTCACGTCTGTGTGAAGTTCTCTTTCTTTAGAGGCCTCATTTATGAAGATCGGTTATTTGTGCGCAAAACCCATCTACTACTGAAATAATACAGGAGGGGATTTTATGTAATATAAACAATAAAACAGATGAAGTATCACCATCTGAACTACCAAATGCTATATCAACTATAGTTCAACATATTTTCAGTGATTAATAAATCGATGTGGTTAATAATAAATTTAAATTGCTTGCATGTAACATGTAGATCTTTTACTAACGTGCTCAAAACATCATTTACAGTTTTACGAGAATAGTCATCTAAGTTTTCTTGCAAATGCTTCAACTTGTCCCAGATATAAATTAATTTGTTGAAATTACTAATTTGCGTTTAGTTATTTATAAATATGATGTATCATACCAAGTGCAGGAGTACTGTACGTGATATCACAAACTTATCACAGAAACAAGAATGTCAATACATATATTCGATAAATGAACGTCTGCACTGTACACATAAAAAGCAATCTTCATCGATATCAAGTAACTATTAATACTTCTAATTGTTGCTGTGAGTGTCTTTAGGTTTATTTGCATAATCTTGAATTAATGATTATGCAAATAAACCTCATCAATCAACGTAAACCACAGTGTACACAGAAAGCATATATATAAGATAGAGAAATCTAAGCCTTCTAAACGTGATGTCACCCACAAAAATTGCCTCCAGCGCTGAGTAATGCACTACTTAAACAACTTTTCTTGAACGATGACCTTGCTTCCCCCTTCCTTGAGCAATAAACATTTGAAGACAAAAGCTCGCAGCGAGCACTGTTGACAACATTCCAAGCATTAAAACTTCGTTGGCGTGAAACAGTCTAGTCGAAACTAGTTACTTTCATAGTCGAAAACTTCTGTTCATCTTTATTACCTATAAAGAAGTGGCTGAGGCAGGTCCAGGTCCTTCAAGGGAGGCACCTAAAACTCCTATCGTGTGTCTCTGCTGTTGCCTACCCCAAGCGATGACCTGGCCGCACACGTAGCAGGTTTGACTTTGATTTTCCAGAGGTTGGCAATACTCTAGTGGCCGACGTTGTAACTGATACCCCCACTCCGCCCGCATTTCTTCAATCCATCGTTCAAGAAAAGTTGCGCGAGTAGTAGTTGGGATTGGATAATATCGATAAGTGCCGGACCAGCAAATATGTAATAGAATATTCAGAAGTATCTTATCCTGTAGATTACGGTGTGAGAAACGTTTCTTTGAGACCTGTGGCCTCAAAATCTTAGTTTTTAAGCCCTAGAACGCTTTGTTTAGGAGTATACATCGATATAGATTCAAAATTGCTATCGAGTGTTGCGGGTTACATTTGGCATAATTTTGATGCATTTTTTAAATATTCTTCATATTTTTATAATCAAAGTGCAATTCGTCTCGTCTCCGTGAAATTCTCTTTCTTTAGAGACCTCATTTATAAAGATTGGTTGCGTGTGAGAACCGCAAAAGGTATAATACTACTGAAGTAATATAGGAGACGATTAACAAGAACTGCTTATGCACGTGAACGGAGCGCTTGAATAATTATTTGAAAATAATTAAAAGTAAAGTATTAAATAATTTGCTTTTGAAAAACAATGTTTACTAATAAATTTAGTCCCGCATGTTTCTTTATTTTCACAAGTTGGCAATATGTAATTTATGTTAGGTTGACTTCGGCGCCCGTACTTTTCTTTCTTCCTACGTTCAATATTAGTCCACATTGTTTACATTGAAAGTGAATTATCGTCAAATAGTTTGTGGTACAACATTTTAATTTAGAGTGGTTTTATCTCGGACCCCAAGAGAATCAGTGGTGACAATAGCATGATTTGTAGCCAAGAAGTGGCCGAAGAGCCAGTACTTCTGATTGCGATGAATTTCGCAGCAGATATTTATCAACTACTCCTCAGAATGCCCGGTGAGGTAGTATGTTACTAATCGCGCAACTTTTCTTGAACGATGCCTTGGAGAAATGCGGGACGAGTGGGGGTATTAGTAACGACATCGCCCAGTAGATTTTGTGAAGCAATGCCAATCTCTGGAATATCAGCCATGCCTTCGCAACTTTCTCAAAAATTTGAGCTCTAATTTCGCCAGGAGATCGAGGTATCTCCTGCAATGGATTTGGATCTGCTTTGGCCATTTATTTAGATGTTATTTAGAAAAATACGAACAGGAGTTCTCGGTTTCAACAGTAAATGTGTTTCCTTACGCGCCAATGAGGATGTGTTCGGAATGCTGTCATGAGTACTCGCTGCGAGCTTTGCTCTTCAACTGTTTTTGCTCTGGGGAAGGGGAAGCAAAGTCATCGTTCAAGAAAGGTTGCGCAGGTAATACATTCAATACCATCTGATTAAAAAAAATACGTTTTGAATAAAAGAAAAAAGTACTTTCACCGTATAACTTTTTCAGAAACTTAAAAGAAAAACATGCCTGCCAAAGTTTTTCCGAAAGAGCATACCGTAATTTAAACTTCTTTTATTAAAATATGATGTCTGGAAGGGCCCATTTATTTTCCTTACAATCTTGAAGAACGGAGATTTTGCTTTCATTTAAAATTATTTTTGGAGGTACTTCTGTGGTCGATCTAACCGACATACTGCTTTAATACTGTTTTTCGCGGAATCAGTAGGACACGTTTACTCGCAAGGGTGTTTGTACACTCTGTTTTATCGAGATTTTTTTTAATGTCTTAACATTATTGAGCATTTTGAAATGCTAAGATTAGTGAATGTATACCAACGCAATGTCCAGCAATCATCTGACATGTGTTTTTACAAATAATGTTGATTGATTATCATTATATGAGTAATGCATTACATTTTAAACTTACATTGGATAGCAGGATTTCCATTTACAGTCCAGAGACAGGTTTTTCTATTTACATGTTTATTCTTGTGTACATGCTCCCTGTGTGTTCCAGAGAATATTTATTCCAGAATATATTGTTTCATAATTTGTAAACCTCTAAATTCTATAGTCTCAGAAAATAACTACCCAATGGCTTAAAAAATATTTTTGAGGTTTTCTATTTTCCGTATTTGGTACTTTCCAACGTTATAAATGTTGTACAGTTATTTCTTTTGTGCGATGTAATTGCAGCGGTTCACTAGTTTATTTGTAATATTCGAACAAATCAATGGCCTTTTAACTACTGTCAACATCAGATTAACTTGAGCGCTAAATTCGTAAGTATTCGTAGCCACCATCTTTAACCCATTTAAGGACTGCATTGAATAGTAACGCCGTAGTAACATGTAAACACAACGCCTTTTCAGCATTATTTGTTAATAAATATTGTTGATTTGTATTGCGGTAAACATTGTGTTGAAGTGTTAGATGTTAATTTTCGACAGTGGGCTATTATGAAAAGGGTCGTCATTTCTAATTTTAATTGTGAGGTTATGCAGACAGCTTTTCAAGATAATGTTTATTAATATTGAGAGTGAATAAATATGTCTCATAATAAATGTTTCAAATCTCTAGGATATATAGGGGCCTAAGATAATTTTTTGACAGTGATCGTATGGTGGAAAATTTAATTTTAACGGAGATAAACCCACAAATTTTGACACTAAGCTCCTGATCGGTAGGCTGTTAACGTTGCATGGATGATTGGCGGGTTGCGAATCTTCAGGGGTCACCGAGAGCAGACGCAATGAAAATATGATACAAATATTTTAATCTTTATTGTTCATCTCGAAATGTATACGATCTACTCATTAATAAAATTCTTAAAAATTATACATAGGATTCTGGAGATCACTGACTTGAATATCATAATGAAAATTCAAAATTCAAAATAGCTGTTTGGAAAAGGCGAACTGACTTATAAAAACGAACCCGATGTGTGTAGAAATATGGATACAATGGTTTTCGCGGTCGCGGGTTAATATTGTTATTAATCCAAAAATTATATAAGTAATTTTATTATTAAAAGTAATTATCAGAAGGAGAAATCGAAAATATATACAGAGAAAATAGTTCCCTGTGGCGTCGAAGACACTTCTGAAATATCTAGTGTTCAATTTTACTATGCAGCATTGCAGTAAAGTGGGTGTGAAGCAAAAAGTGCATGAGTGTGCAGCTAAATGTGTGTTATTATGATTAAGGGCATTCTACTTGATAAATAAGAAAATGATTGAGGCGGGAATACGCATGGCAAAAAAATATAATCCACAATACACATGACTAATATTGTTACGCTCCATAGGTTAGAGTTCAGCCGTGTTTTATATAAAATAATTAGATACTTTTTTTAAAGAATATACTTAACTTATAGTCAAAGTCTTCTGTTGAGAAATACGAAAAGAATCCACACGAAAATAATTTAAACACTTTTATTATACACGACTATATTTCACAAATATAGTCGACAAGAATCAGTGAATTCGAGTGTTTCGAGCAAGGGTAACTTTACGAGACAGGGAGGACGACAAATGATAGAGTAACTGCATTAGACACCTGTGTAGAAAAGAGAATACCCTTTAAATCGAGAACAGTAAACACTGCATTTGAAAAGAAAGAAGCTTTAATTGAGTGTTTTCATGTTCTAATGGAATCAGTCTTCAAGTGATATCATCATAAGAGAAGCATCTGCTCTGCTGAAGACTAGAAGATGATTTTAATTTTTGGCTAACTTTTTTCCATCATATCATGCCACATGTTGATATTTTATACAACCAATTACAATGTTGCCAGGTAGATATGGTGGAGATTCGTTCTTGTATTGCTAACTTTGTTAAAGCAGTTAATGAAGTCAGAAATGAAGTACTAGAGAACAAAAAAAAAAGCATTGAACCTAATTGTCAACAAGCAACGTCATATTCAAGAAAGTAATACGTGGGTAGTGGCTGCCAAAGATGCCTGCGATCTCATTATATCTCAGGCTAATATGCGATATGAGTTCAGAAAACACCTTCAAATTTCAACAATATTAATGTCATCCAGTTTCGCCAAATTCAGCGAATTATTTCCAGATGAGTTACGAGAATGTCTGGCGTTATATAAAATGTTAGATAAGGAGAAATTGCTTACGGAACTTTCTCTTATTTATTCAAGAGGAGAATTTATAAATTTATCAGGCGGAAATTAACTTCATTTCATTATTTCAAACAATCTGAAGTCATCTTTTTCAGAAGTTGTAAAGCTCTTGAGAATTGCTGGAACTGTCCCAACAACGACTAGCGAGCCAGAGCGATGTTTCTGAGCTATGAAGCTAGTAAAAAGCCACCTTAGAAGTACTATGGGAGAAGAAAGATTGACTGCATTGGCAATATAATCTATAGAAAGGGCAGTTCTCAACAGCATAACAAATTCTAAAGAAAGAGTCAAATAAATTTACAACATACAAAACTCGTCGTGTGGATCTCATCTATAAGTAATTAAGGAAATTCATTTTCTGTTTTTGCATGCTTCCCTCTCCCATTAATTAATAGCACCAGCCGCCACTGGTAGAGACGTGTGGTAGCACGTCGCGGTCCACTTGGTGTCAAAATGCATTGGTTATAAAATTGCGTTGGCAATAAAATTAGATATCTAGCGTGAAAAAATATGAATAATCAGTTCACTGGATCAAAGGAACAGTGTCCACCATAAACCTCCGATTTACCAACTAGTAATATAAGATTAGTCGTATTGTGGGTTAGCAGGGATTTCGGACAGTCAGTAACCAATAGAGCACTAATAAATTAATAATATAGTAATAGAATTACTATTAAATTGTAATAATACTATGTGAGTTTTGTGTAAAACTAACGTTTAAATGTATCGCGTAAATGTTGATTGACATTACAACGTTCATCTGTTCACATTGCAGAGAACCGATTCCTTTAAGGTGAACGAAATTTTTCGTGTCAAAGGAACTGAATCTCTCGCCTAGTGATCTGGCATACGTATTACGGAAAAGATCCTCCAATACAAAAGTTGGCTGGAGAATCTCCAGGAATTTACCGTTCGTATGAACGGCACGTCAACGCACAAAACGATGTGAGGACAACAAAATTAAATAAGCATTAGAAAGATTAAACATACATCACTAAATAACAGTTTTTGATAATTTAATGAGCTTATAGTCAAACCTGTCTGTAAAAATGTTGAAAACAAAGAAATAAAGTGTTACTGTCCCTTCACTAGCGCCATTCTGAGCTGCTCTCAAAATAACCTGACAATTCAAGAAAGGTAGGTGGAATTAAAACAGCCTCAGTTTCACTGTGCGTAAATGGCCCTAAGGCTGAGGAATTGTACTATAACATTTTTACCTTTTGCATTGTGACCTTCAACGTTAACCATACAAAAAGTACTGGTGCCACAGAATGGCATTTTGATTGATTGGCTAGTGATTCCGGGCGCATCAACTGCTAAGGTAATTAGTTCCTTAAGTGCAGTGCAAGTTTTGTAATCGCGGGCGGTGGCGGTGATCTTCCAGCTGGCTGGCGAGATCCGAGGCAGATTACGTCGGCTTGCGAGGATTTTCCCCAACCAGGTATCTCTCACCTGCGTGACACCGCCCGAGTCAGGACAAGCTCTATGCTTCCTTTTTTAAAAAAGTATTTCTACTCGTTCGACCTTAGGTCTTTCGAGGGATTTCAGTTTTACATGTTGACTTTTTTTGGGATTTGGGAGAAATTGAGGTTAGAATTCTCTGACTCACAAAAATAGTTTTCTTTTAGATGCTATTGAATTTTAATCTTGAATTGGGGAATAAACTGTTAGAATTGCCCTGTCGAGCAATTAGAAGGGAAAAGGCAAAGATTCTACATATTATTAGTTTAGGGAGTTTTAAGCATATTACTTGTAAGCTTCCGACATGCGTGGTAGTGTAATCACTCTTGGTTATCTAATCTCTTGTATCTAGGCAAGATTTTGCGTGTGGTTCCTCCCTCGCCCCAACTGCCTGTCGACGCCAAATGGACATTTTTGCACATTTATCAATTTTTTTCGTCCGCTAGTTGTAGAATTGAAGAATGTTTTAAAGAATATTACAGAAGAATAAGACATGACTTTATGCAAATTTTAATTTTGCAACCGTTCTTGAGAACATTTCGTTTCAGCGTTTCTGAAAATACGCAATTTTGAGTAAATAAATGTAACGTAAATATTAACAGTGTGAGAGATATTTTAGGTGTGGATAGGTAAAAAGAAGTTAACTTCCACAATAAAAAATGTATTTACTGTAAATACATATCACACATACATGTGTCAAGGCGTTTACCTCACTACCAGTGCTCCATACGTAAAAACAAAATGTATGAAACTAGTGGTGCTATAACAGCACATACTATCTCGTATTTCTAACTGCTCCGTTATATTATACTTCTAAAAAAAACAACAAAAATGTTATCAACCAACAAATTTGTGTTCCGCTTGGAGGCCAGAACTCATCCTCAGAGTGTACATGCCCTCCCATCTCTGTACGCTACAGAAGCGCTATATGTGTCATACTTGGGCAGACGCATAAGAACGTAAATGCTCGCTTCCTGTAAAAAAACACTCAAAAATCAAAATATACGTTTGAAACTCCAAGTTTCGATTTTGTTCGGATCGATCTGGGAATATCAATTTTGGCGAAAATCTGGTGAACGATGTTGGCGCTAGCATTGACCATAGACGTTTGGCCGTCAATCGATTTTTCGGTATCAAGGAGCCACACATGAATTCTGGCTACACAACGTGTTAGAGTTTTTTTTCTATATTTAGGAACTGGATTTATCCACTTTTTCGTTACTAGGCCCCGGCAGTAAAAGTTTTTCTGATGAAAATTCGCCATTTTTCGACGCACTATTACGTTAATTTCTCTTCTTGAGGAATACCTTCGTAATGTCGAGAAAGTAAAAATTTGCATTGGCGAAATTATTGAAAATACAAAAGAAAATAGCAAAGTGGCTGTTAGGTCATGTTATGCAGTGCATTTAGTACAAAACGTTTGAATACAAAATTTCAAGCCTTTTGAAAAAAAGAAGAAAAAAAAGGTGGCGTTTGAGCTGTTCAGAAAATGCGGAATTTTGAGCTTATTTTCACAAAAAAATGTTTGAGTTTGCGACAAACTTTCAGACATCTTTTGAAGCACTTGTTTTAACAAGTTCAACAATGCATACAAATCGCCGGTAATGTAAATATTAACGATGTGAGCGACATGTCAAAAAAATACAATTGTGTAATTTGTGGAAAAACAAAAGAATAAAGGGAAATGGCGATTATGTCATCTTATACAGTGCATTTAGTATCCCTACCACAAGTTTAAAGAAAAAAATTGGAGCGGTTTTGGAGAAATTTTTGGTTTTGATATTTAATATTTCGGTCGATGTTGCACGAAAACTGCTAAAATTTTGAAATTGTCCGGCTGCTTCTAAAGTACTCCCAAAAATTAATGTTATTCAAAGCCTCAGAGCTTCCAGTGAGGCCACATCGACAGGTGAGTATTCGGTTTGGAAAAAATCCTATCCGAAATAGTTTACACGTTTTGAAAGGGGAAAAAGACACTTTTTCGGTACCAGTGGTCCCCAAATCGTGTAGTTCCATTGAAATCTCGAAATATATTTTTCGCAGCACATTACTTCGTATATACGTACGTATACGAAAAAATACGGAGTATTGGTTCTACAGAATGGCTCCGGCTTTCTTGTACTAGTTAGTTTTCTAATGTCTTTGGCCTGGGCTAGTTTTTCGGTATTGCTCTGCCCTCTTGCCAGCTGTCATTTATGGCCGCCCAAAGAAAACTTTTTTTGAAATTTTCTCAAGTTTTTTGTTGCCTAACGGCAGAACTGAAATATTACTTTAAGAAAATTGAAGAACAGTAAAACTTTGCCTTTCCAACCGCCACCCTATTTTTTAACCAAAAGCACCAACGTCCTGGTTGGGCCTTAGGGCACGGCATATCAATCACCTGGCTCCCCTAACTGTGAGTGCAGAATGTAAAACTAGTGGTGCTACCAAAGGACATACTTTTTCGCATTATTTCTAAATGCCCTGTAATATTATACTACTACATAACCCACAAAAATTATTTTAAACAAGCAAATAAATTTCCGCTCCGAGTCCCGAACTAATTTTGAGATGAATGATACTCTGAGTTAACTTGCCGGCACACATACCACACCGCCAAACAAGCACCGATTGGGTCCTTGAGCAGAGGCATAAAAATATAAATACCCGAATCGTGTAAAAATCCGTCAACAATCAAAATATCAGTTTGAAACTCCCAAGCCTCGAGTCCTTTCAGATCGATCAGGAAACATCAATTTTGCAGAAAATCGGCTAAACGGTGTAGGCGCCGGACTAACAGCTGTTAGGTGAATTGATTGTGATTCAACTGCTAAGGGCAGCAGCCCCGTAAGGGTAGTATATGTTTTGCTTGGGAGATAGCTTTGATCTTCCCATCTCCCCTGGATGGCTAAATCCGGCGCCGACTAGCCGGGATAAGCTCTAAGCTCTCTACCCGTCTCCCGGCATGTGTGGTAATGTGGTGCAAGTAAGTATAAGTAAAGGGTAGGATAGGACAAGGAATAGGAAGAAAAGATGGCGCGCGGTTCGTGGCCCGTTTGGTAGGGTGCTGCTCCGGCATTCGCCTGTGTTCATCAGAGAAGCCACGGAAAACTACAGATCAAGGCAGCCAACCACTACAATTCTTCTCCACACAGCCAAAGAACTTGACGTGGCTATCTGGCTAGACCCGCAAATACAGCCATCGTCAGGACTCGAACCTAGGATCTCCCGGTCTATGGCATTACAATGACATCAGTGGATACCCTGAGCCACCCCTCCCAATTATCCGACAAGTGCTTCAAATGATTTTCAATAAAGTTTCACGAATCCTCAATAGTTTTCTGTAATGACACATTTATCAAATTAATATTCCTGCTTGTGATGCGAACACTGTTCCTTTTGACCCAAAGCGCTCAATCCGTACACGCCTTAACCAGTTCGGCTATCCGGGTCAGATACGGGCGATTGTATATTAGTAAAGAGATAATTGTATCAGTTCTAGCATTAGGGAGACGATAAATTGAGAAAATTTGAAAAAAATATATTTTGGACGACAAAAGAAGACTGTCTTGAATAGAATAAGGCGTACTCGAATAGCTAGACTAGAGTAAAGAGATTCGAAAACTAACTAGGGCGAGAAAGTCTGTGCCATTCTATAGCACCACTAGTTTATTTACCGTACGCTGTTACATACGAGGAGAAACTTTAATGCAAATATTTCGTGCGTGTTTTGAGAAAATATTTTTTTATGTATTCCTTACATTTCAGACAATAATAAAGGTAAATCAGCTCGTTTTCTCAAATAATTGTACATGATCTTCTTTAAGGACCTGATTTTTTACAACAGACTGTTTAAAACAAAAATCGGTATCTCCAGTTTTGTAGTTTTCAAATGTTTTTTTGGGGATTTTCGAAACACCGGAACAAAACCCGAAAATGGGATTAGAACCATATTTTTTACCACCTCTGAGGGGCCGTCCATAAATTATGGAACGCAAATTTGGAGTATTTTGAATACCCCCTCTTCCCCCTGTAACGCGCGCTTGAATCGTCCTAAATAATTACGTAACGCTTGCGACAACAACAACCCCCCCCCCGCTTCTAAATGCAAGAAGTGAAAATAAATTATAGCATAGTTTTAAAAAAATATATTCATTTTATGTGTGCTCTATATTAAAATTTAAGATACTTTGAGTTAAATTTAGATGGCAATGCTGACTGCACTTAACAAAATAGGGGCAAGGTTTGAGTAAAGGAAGGACGTATAGGCGAGAAAATTTCTGTTCAAAAGCCATGCACACGCCGTCGTTGATGACGCATAGATGAGAATACTGCCCCAATTTAATTGTATTCTAGAATACATCAATATCGAATATTTTCTTCGTAATCTTACAGGTTCAGTAAAAAGGACGAAATAATATTTCCATTAATTGTAACATCTAATAACTTTCAATTATTTATGTTTTGAAAGAAATGAATTAGTTAATATTTTCATTTTTAGTATAAGACTAAAAAAGAAGTATTTCAACAAATGTTAAAAATGTAATAAAAATATCCCTATCTGTATGTAAGACGGCGTAACGCTGTCTCACCCCCCCCCTCTCCTTAGTGTTACGTAATTTATGGACGACCCCTTTTTACATATGAGGATCGTGCCATAACTTTCTCGTATTAGGTTTTGGGTTTCTTTGGTCTAGGCTAGTTATTCGGGCTTGCCACATATTCTTGGCGTCTTCCATCTATCGCCGCTCAAAGTACATTTTTTAAAAATTTTATCATTTTCGGTTTCCTAATGGTATAACCGATACATTATTTTAGGAGAGTAAAACCTCGCCCTGTATGGCAATTTTCGTTGAACAAATTTTAAGAAAATGGCGTATAATCATCACTGGGAATGCGAAATTGTGAGTGCTGCTCTTCTTCGTAGAAAACTTTTAGTTTTCGAAAAACTTCATTTGAACTCACAAATGCAAAAATGTTTACAAATCTATGGAAATGTGCATATTAACGGAGTGAGTAATATTTCAAAAATATTACATGTGTGTGATAAAATAAAAGGAATACAGCAAAATTAATTTTATGTCATCTTAAACAGTGCAATTAGTACTATCCGTAAGGTTTGAAGAAACAATTTGGAGAAAATGGTGTTTGAGCGTTTTTGAAGATGCGGAATTTTGAGCTCGTTTACACAGAAAACTTGAGTTTTCGAGAAACTTTGTAAGACATCATTTATTGCACATGGACTCTTCGATGAAAGAAAGTTAACAAAATTATGTAAATGTACATTTAGCTCTATCGCCACCAAAAGTTTAAAGAAAAAAGTTAGAGCCGTTTTTGAGAATGTTTTGTTTTTATTTCCTAAACTACTAAATTTTTTAAAGAAATGTACATGACCATATCCAAAGATAATGGAAACTTAATTATGGAGAGAAATTTTTACTTGAAGAAAAAATCTCTATCTTCAATTTTGTATTTGTATGAAGACGCCGAAAAAATTTCACTCTGTTGCAATTTTCAATAATTCGGAGCTACCAGTGAAAATCAGACGTATGCCTTTATGAGAGTAATTCGATATATTCTTACAAGAAATTTAAAAAAAAATATTTGGAACCATTTTTGAGAAAAGTTTGAAAATGTCGCAGGGGCTTCACGTAAAGTACACACAAAAATTAATGATTGTTTTTATAAATCGCAGAGCTTCCACTCAGGCCAGTACGACAGGGTTTTATTCAGTTTGGAAATAATCGTATGTATAGTTTAAGCGCTGGTGTTGGGCGGTCGTTTAAACACACACACATTCTTCGTTATCAGGGGACCCCAAAACGTATTTCCGTTGAAATCTCGAAATCGGTTTTCCATAGCATTACATAACGCTCTATTACGTATATACGTAATAGATCGATACGATACCATCGATTTTTGAAGAAAAAATGCCTGCATTTCGTACAAAATTACACGGAAACTACCTATATTTTGAAAAATTGAACATGAACTTCCGAAAGATCTATCTTCAAGGAATAGATGTCATTAACGAAAAAATCTCTATCTTCAATATTATAGTTGTATGAAGCCGCCCCAAAAGATTGCACCATTGCAATATTCAAAAATCTGTGATTTCAACGAACATGAGACCTCCACCATTCTCGCTATCCGAGTTGTTTACGCTATCCGAAGACAAAGTTTGACCAAAAAATTTGGTGCCTTATTGAGAAAATTTTTAAAATGTTTTTGAGGCTTCATGTGATGTACCCTCAAATATGAAAATACCCAGGGGCGTATTTACTCGTAGGCTTAGGAGGCACGATTGGCAACATTTTAGAGGCGGCAAAAATTGAGTAAAATTGTGTCTAAGGAGCCCCTTCTTCGTCGCGTGCAATTTTTCTTAAAAATTTGTATTCCCCTGATACAGAAAAATTGTTTTTTCTTCCGAAACGTCTGTCTGACCGTCCGCCCGACCGCCTCTATCGTTTGTAAACAGCACTAGCACCTAAACAGAAAATACTTCCTAAGCCACAAGACGTAATTGGAGCGTACTTCAATGATGGAAGAAGTGTGTAAAGAAATTCTCCATTTCTGACTTTTAACCACTAATGTTTTTTACATTTCGAGGAAATTTCAAATCAGGATTTGTATTTAAACTAAATTAAATTTTAATTAAAAAAATTAAATTTTAATTAAATTTATATTTTATATAATTTCTCCTTAGCAATCACGTTCACATCTCCAAACATTAAGTCCAAAGTCTTTTAATATCTTCAATTTAGAATTACTCCACTTGAGGCAAACCTGTGTTTCCAATTTCCGAATGGCTATAGACAATTTTACAGAATTTGATTAAATGCATGTGTTTTGAAAAGTAGTATATTCTTCCTTCAAAAACGACTCTTCTGACGAAAAGCAGAAGTTGACGGAGTAACATTTAGAAAAAGTGTTAACCATCCAGTTACAAAAGGCAATAAAACAAAAAAGTACAAAATTAAAATTAAATTGTCCACGAGATGTCAATTTTTACCCAGCATCTTACATTTTTGGCTGTTAGTGCATGTGTGGATGCGTATTTTAGCATTTGATAGTGCATAAAAATCCTATCTGTAGTAATGAGGTTTACAAATGATGACTGACATGTGTTAAAACGGAAAGAAGTTGCGGGATTACAATATTATGTAACAGTTACTAAGTACGAGAAAGTATGTGACGTTGTAGCTCCACTAGTTATGTTCTTTCTTTTTTTTTTTCTCCTTCCTCGTCCACTGCCTTAGCATCTTCAATTCTAATACTTCGGAACTTTCTTCAATATTGTCTCCCTTGCACTTCGTTCGCTTCCTGCTCTGAATGACCGCACATTGCAAATGGATTCCACGCTATTCATATACCGAAATCGATATCCATGTCATATACCGCCGTAATCATTGCCTGGTGTTGTATAAACGTACTGTAAAAAATATGCCATTATGTACATAATGACCCATTTTACCAATTTGTACATAATGACTTATTTTAACCACTTTTAAAATAATTAACTATTCTTAAAACTGTTCCTAGTATAACTATTTTATCATTCACGCAAAACTTCAAGATTGTTAATGGTAATTCTACATCACAATTCTTTTGAATAGTTGATTTGAAACCCTTCATATACGAGGAGCGTGCATGGCTCGATCTCAAACTCTGAGAGAGTCAGCAAATCCCTTCCATTCTCTTGTGATGCGAGCTCTTAAACTCTCGTGGTATCTGGGCTCCTAAAGCGGCTTCGCTCTGCACTGATATTACATTTGATGGTGGTAATGCATCACGTAATCCATATAATAAAATAATTCGTGATCTTTATTTAAATGGGACCAGGAATTGGACTGCTTTGACGTGTCGCAATCTACTGCTAATACCTGCGCACGTTTCCTTGAGCCCTTGCTTCGCTAGTTGCGAGAGGAGTGGGAAGTTGGGTTATTTTGACAAAAGGAATTTTACATTCAATTTGTAGTTCGTTTTTCGGTGCGAAATAGTTTGTATTACACGGAAGCGAACATACCTGGTTGTCAGATTTTACCTACAACGCTCGCTGCTTCTTAATTCAAATAAAGTTGGCAAAGGAATGAGAGTAAGTATTCCAGAGCTCAAGAAAACGTGCGCGTATAATACTCGCCATTAAAGCTTTGAAACTCACAATACCAGTCTTCCAAGAATGAAAATGAGAGAAGAGTTCGAGTGCTTTTCATTCAGATGTAGTACTGTATGTGAACGTGATCGAAGTCAGTGTAAGCTATTTCAATTTATAATTCAACACAGCGCATAGTGACATTCTTTTCTAGAAAGTACTGTATCTGTCGTTGTCTGTTTAAGTCTGGAGATGGTAAAATTTGTATCATATTTAATTCTAAGGAAGATTTTTATACACTTGGGAATTTGCTGTTACATTGCGAGAATTGTTCAGTTTTACGTTTCTTGATTAGAAGGGACTTCAGCATACGAATAATGAATGATAAACTGGTTTATCATTGCATTTGCATGCTTGCATTTTCAAGTACAAGAAAGTTTTATTCATTTTGGCATCATTAGTTACTACGCTTTCACTCCTTGGCTGTGAAAACATATTGTTGTAAAGAAAATGAAAAATTCTCCAATTCTTGAGAGTTAGCATTACATACTGTATTCTCATGTTAATGAAATATTTTAATTTGGTGTTATTGGTATTTTAAAGAGACATGTTTTCGTAGTGATTTTTTGTCGTAGTGAGTTTTATTTCGTAGTGATATAAATAACTTGCGTCTTAGAAATGACAATAATATAAACCGGACGTGATTATGTCCTTATTTTTAAAACGTTAAATATAGAGGATTGTCTTTACTTACCGCTCAATCCAATGATTATTTTTATCTGCAATATATTTTAAACCATGAATTGTACTGTTCTTGAGATACTCTTGCAACATTCTTTAGTACAAAAGTAATTTAAAATTGAATATTTTAATCAATTGCAAGCCAATAAATTCCAGTGTGAGAGAAACATTTGACTAGAAACCAGTTGCTGTGTAATTTACACAGAAGGTATCTTTCCAGAATGAATAGCATGGACTTCCATCTATGAAGAAAAAAACTCATTTGTCTGTATTCTAATGTCTTCCTAGTTGCTTTTTGTTAAATGGTGCACTTAGGAAATGTTATATCTGATCGGTCATTTTGAGATTACCATGATATTTAGACGGTGTCATTAACCCAGGAGTAATCACAATGTACCTCTCAGATACAGGCAATGGAAAGTTTATGGCAGTCAGTAACCGATGCCTTTATTATTTGAAAATCAAATAAATATACTTTACTTCACAACACATTGCCAGATGACATTAATCGATGAAAATAAATATGCAAGTTTAAGAGCCAAATAAAATATTTTCTGCATAACTGTTCTATACAATTAGAGACTATTCTGAACAAAATTGAAAATAATATTTATTTTAACAATGAAATTTAATGAATTAGTTAAATTTGTATGGTATAAGTTTAAAATGATTTAATATGCCCGTAATGAGTAATGTACTTGAGCTTCTAGGTTAATGACCCTCATCTACATCAGTTTTTTCGTCGAGTTTCTGATGTCTATTGAGCGAAAGCGGAGATTCCCCTTTTTTTTGCTTCTGGATACAAATGTAGCTTTACTATGCGAACGTTTTGTTGAGCTCTCCTTTTCCTAGTTGTAACAATAGCAACAGGGGTGTTGCTTGATATTTTGTCAGGAGTATTGTAAAATCAAATCTCTAGTTCGTTTACCGATGGCAATAGTTTTTCTCTAAATCGGATGCGAAAATGTCTAGTTTTCAAATGTTTCCGACCTCGCTTTGTTCACACTTTCATTCATCATTCAACGAACTTAAGTAAATCGAGTCAACTGTGTCGTCCGACGAGTCTGTTTCCTCGTCGGGAACTGTTTTTACTATCTGGTAAACGTACGCATAAACGAAGTAATATATGTAGTATAGTGAAACTTCGTACTAGTTTTGGATACCGAAAAAGTGTTGTTTTTTTATTTGATTTATTTATTTTTCAAAACGTCCGTCCATCTATCCGTATGGGAACATTAGCACCTAAACTGTTCGGAGGTTTTTTTCCAAAATAAATATTCTCTTGTCGATCTGGTCCGACTCGAATATCTGCGAGCTTGAGAAACATTCTTTAAAAATTGGGTGTACATTACATGAAGCTCCTGGGGCATTTTCAAAATGTTCTCAAAAGTAGATCCAAATTTTTTGTAAGAATAGAGTGAATTATACTTGAAAAGATGGCGTAGATCCGATTTTTACAGTTAACAGTTAAAATTTTTATTTATTTATTTATTTATTTTGTTCTTAATTACAAAAGTTCGATTTTTTCGGCATCGCCTTACGGCTACAGTAGTAAAGACAAATGTTTTTCTTCAAATGAACGTTGTTGTCCATAATTAGTTCTTCCATTAACGTCATGTATATTTTTTTTAAATTTAGTGGTTTTCGTGCAATATTGAAAAGTATCAAATACAAGAATTTCTCGAAAACGTCTTCAAATTCTTTCTTTAGACTTTTGGTAGGGATAGTGCTTAAAGTACTTTATTAAAGGACATAAACGTCATTTTGTTCTTTTTTGTTTGTTTTTTCTAAAAAATTACACAAATGTAATTTTCTTGATATCTTTCTCACGTCGTTAATATTTACATTAGCGGCAGCTTATAGACATTATTTCCTTTGTAAATAGAACTGCTTCAAATGATGTGACAATGTTCCTCAAATACTCAAAACTTTTTTGTGAAAATGAACTCGAAATTCCACATTTTGAGAAACTCAAATGCTATTTTTTCAAAAATGCCTCCAAATCTTTTCTTTGAAATGTTTGATTGGATAGTACTAAATGTAGTGTATGCTATGACTTTGATGCATTCTTTTCTTTTTTCAAAAATTACTTAAATATAATTTTTTTAATATTTCTGATGCCGTTAATATTTATATTTCCACCAATTTGTATAAATTATTTCACTTGTAAATAGAAGTGCTTAAAATTATTTCCAATGGCGTTTCTCGAAAACTCAAAAGTTTTCTGTGAAAAAGAGCTTCAAATGTTGCATTTACAGTAACACTTAAACTACATTATCTTAAAAACCGCTCCGAGTTTTTCGGCGCAAATTTCCAAATAGGACGACGTTTTACCCTTCTAAAATATTAGTAGTTATATTTCACTTCTACCATTACGGGATCGATAAATATTGAGAAAATGTGAAGAAATGTAGTTTGCGCAGCGATAGATGGCAACATATTGACCTAGGAAGCTGATTTTTTGTGAATCTGCGGTATTTTTTATTCTCTTTCGTATGAGCATCGCGATTATCGATTTAGTATGGGGGCACTTTTCACCGCCTTATTCGGCTATACCCTTTGCGTTACGTAATTTATGGACGACCCTTGTGATACAGTTTTACATTTACCAATAACAGTTTAATGTTATTTACCTCAACCATTAGGTTGCGTGAATAAATTGACTCTGTATTGAATTCTTCAAAAAATTGACTCGGTTCTTCTAAACAACGAACACAATTAATTTGTATACGTTCTCTTGAGATTATAATTCAATGCACACAATTGAAGTTCTGTATCCAATTTATTATTCTCTACCTGAGCCCACTAATTTGAGGCTTAAATTACAGATGCTACTCATCCAAAATAAATTGACAAATTCTAATAACTTTCCACGAGAAGTGTTTTTGCGGTACCTTCCGTAAACCGGTCATTCAGCTCAGCAAGATCAAAAGTCTCAACAAACTGCAGTTGTTTTCCTTTCCTCTAGCAAATATAGAACCATACAAAACACTTTAAAAACTATCTGTCAAGCACTAGATGATTGATTTGCCATGAAAGATATCTCTAAAATTATAATCGTTGATCTTCCAATGCAAAATTAACCAATATGTGACTGGGGGTCGTAATATCTATTTATACTACCCCTGCAAGAATTAGCAATGGATCATCTCAATCCCGTGTCATAAATTATTTTGTAGACTAAAAGCAGATATTTTTAAGGTATACAGAGCGTGATAGTTCAATTTCTAGCACAGTTCTAAAAGTGAGACAATTCTCAAATGTTCAGACAAAGCTGTGACTGCAGCAAAGAAAAAAATTATTTCGTTTGACCGCATCATCTACTTAAAGTTATATAGTGCACAATTGAGTGATTTGTTCAATTGAATTGAACTCAAAATGAGGAAAGCTGCAAAAAAATAGTGTATGACACACATGATAAAAGTGATTTTAATTTGTTCGTACCACTTAACCTCATCGAATCTCATGTGAAATTTGTTCCAACAAAACGAGTTTGGCTGCTTCACAAGGGCTAGTCCAACCCTGTGAAGTGTCCTAAACCCTACCCCTATCCGTATTCGTTCCCAATTCTGGCCGCTGGGTAGTGACGCAGGAGCGCGTAGCAGGAGGCGCGTCCGCGGAGATGCTACCTGGCGGACATCTTGACAACTGACTGCGACGTGACGTGACATGACTTAAAAGATAATGTAATGATTACTCCCGCGCATGTTAATGGAGGATTACTCCCCAGCGCAAAAGCGCTCAACGCCCCTTAAGGGGCTTGGAGACGCGTTGCGTCAATATGTAGACGCAATAAATTTAAAAAAAACAGTCGGTTTCGTATCGCAACCTTTTGTAGTCTCAAACTAAAATGCTGCTTTGAACATTTGTATCACAAACAATTATTTTTGTCTATTGATTATTTTCAGAATGTTAAGAGATTTCTGTTTTGTTCACACAGAATTGCTGCTATGGGTAAACCAAAGAAAAAACTGTCATTGACAAAAATAAATTCTAAAAGAAGATCTAAACGCCTCATGAATTTCAATTCAGTGAACATTGTTCCTGCTGAAAATGTACAAAATGAAGGTAGGACTTATTTCAAAATATGCTATTTTAATTAAATATGTTTATAGGAGAAAGTTTTTAGTTGAAATATTATGGCGATATTTTGGCATCATTTCTCGAAAAGGTATTAATGTCTAAAAATCAACCTGAGATCAGTGAGCAGCACCGCGGTGGGAAGATAGGGGTGGGCTACTATGCTGCCCCGATTTTTGCTCGTTCTGCGCAGCACCAGTTTGCGTCGCGAACCACATGACAACACAGGCACTTCGTTTGAAAAGCCATTGGCCGCCTTGTTGCATGGAGAGCGAGTAGTGTTGAGAAACATTTTGAGAGTGGCATAAAGTGAGAATTTATAACGGTGACCAACCAACAATAAAACGAGGGGGTCTACAAGATGCAATATTTAAAAGAAAAGCTTCATATATCTATCATTGTATATATCATTAATCAAAAGCTGTTTCAATGACTTGTAACAAAGAGATAATTTTGATGTCTGACTGCATTTAAAATTCCCGCTAAATTGTGTCGCAAACTAGTTCCTGAAAAACATTGGCTGAAGTCGAATACGATGCGCAGTAGCTCACCCATGCCTTTCCATCATGAGCAGCACGGCGCTGTGGATCGATGCGCAGATCGACAAGAGTGGATGATCTACGGAAGTGACGAACCCGGTAAAATGGATAGTAGGAAGTGACGAAACCAGTGCAGAATTCTGTATTATCTGCGCTCGTTTTCTTGAGCCCCGATTTTGCTAGAAGAGAGAGGCGTGAGAAGTTCGGTTATTTCAACGGCAGAACTAATATTCAAATCTATAGCTGGTGTTCGATTTCTATTACAGGGGAGCGAAAATGTTTGGTTATTAGATTTTGTCAATACATTCGTTGGGACGTTGTATCCTTAATTCAACTAATGTTGGAAAAGGGGTGGGGAAACAGGGATTCCGAAGTTTTCGTAAACCTAGCGCATATAAACGTGAACGGATAGATGTACTGCAAGCGCAAATTTTCTCAAAAATACTCGAACCCCCTATTCCTTGCGCAGCACTGAATTGAACGACCCGTTGAGGAACCCTCGGAACCCCACGTACATTTCCAATGCTACCTTCTTCTACGCCATACCTTCAAATCTCGTATTATTATAATATTCCTTGCATTTGTGCGTTTGTTGTTGGCTTGCTGATATTGATCGTACATTTTATTACGTTTTGGGTTTTTCTTTGGTTCGACAATTACGATTTTCTGTTGTTAGGTTCATTATTTCCTCTTACATGAATTAGGCATGATCATCTGGCAGAATTGTTTATTCGGTTTTATTTGGGAAAGGAAGATGAGTCGTCTGTGGTTCAAATCAAAGGAAAACATATGGGGGTGTCATTCCCACATACAGAAGGTAGCATCGTCTGCACCGTGCGTAGGGGAGCCAGCGTAGTTGATTTTTATTGGTGGTGTAGCTTTATAACAACGCCGACATGATTGACGTGCCAGTTGGAGCGTATGAAGCTTTGGTAGCCTGTACTGGAAGAGAAGGAATGGCACACCGCTAGGAATGTGAGTTTTTGCACAGCAAGAATAACTATATTATTTACCCGCGTTTGAGTTCCCGCAAACTCCATTGTTACGAAAGTGATATCGGAAAATGACATTACTTGTGTGCAATCAGGTGACTCGTATCGAGTTCCATGTAAGTTACGTGATCACGATAGATGCAATTTGTACAAATAAAAAGGCGCCGTATGGCAGACCAAGTGGAGGACGAAATATTCCTCGGAAATTCGTATTAAGCAGTGGCGAAGCTGAAGGGTAATCCGCGAGCCTTAGAATACCCTAATTATTTTTCAATAAAATCTGTCGTTAAGTGTGCCATTTTCAATATTTTTTACTGAATCGTTGAAGAAAATTAAATATTTTCGACTCCTTTTCTCCACTTACGCGCGAGAGACATACTCTTTGGGGCCGGTAGTTGAGCGAGGAGCCTGCCAATGGATCGACACCGGCTGGGTATGCCGCGCATGCGCACAAGAAGGCGCGCGCTATCTCCCTCTCACTGGGCAGAGAACCTAGGCTCCCGGGAGGCACGGACTTGTACCGCGATGCACGTTCACGTCTCAGACAGGCAAATTCACCTCATCACCTGACGTTGTGGTAAAGTAGAATTGTTTGTGTGATTTTTGTTCGTGTTTTCCTTATGAAACAATTAATGAAGCTAAAGATTTAGTGTTACAGATAATGTCCCATTGACTATGCGCCAGTTTCATAACTACTTCACGATATCGCAGTTTTTGTTCAATAATTTGAAATCATGATGCGAATAATATGACGTAGAGATAAAAATACAAAGTGTAGATACGTAGTAATATGCCGTGTTAGATACGAAGAGACTGTTGAAATCTGCATCAACGCAGACATAACTATGAATGAACTTTCTGGGTCAGAATTATTTCAATGATACAAAAATTGTCTTTTAAAATTCTTGATACCGTAGTGACTCAGATGAACTATAGGCTAAAAGATTCTGAAAAATTTCATTTTATTGAATTTCTCGACGAAAAGCAGTTTGTCACCTACAAAGCATTCTTTCGTTCAGAAAAGTTTTCTTTCCTAAAACAATATCCATTCTTTGACAGTGAGCAGCTTCGAAATGAACTGACAAATGCAAAATACATGGCTGCAGATTTCATGCTGAAGTATATTAGACAAATTGATCTAGAAAAAATTATCAAGTGACGGTTGGGTTGATACAAAGCAGTTGTAACTTTCTCTTTATGTACTGTGTTATGTGAAAGGAACATGATTAGTTTAAGGAGAGTAGACATTCCTGAGAAAATCCACGGGAAATATCAGAATCGGTGATTTCAGTAAACTGGCTGTTGAGAAGTGTCTGCTAAATTAACTGTGCAGAAACGACTGCCTTAAAGAACAAATTCTGCCGTTTTTGCTGAATAAGAAAACCGATGAATGGAGCTAATTTACAAAAAACATAAGTTAAGATTTCCAGAATTTCCATTTGTTAGACTAGCTTCGCCACTGGTATTAAGGTTTGATTTAATCGATAATAAAATAACTGTTTTGAGGTATAATTTCTTCGAATTTAATGTAATTTTTTATTTCTGTAGATTGTGTGACCAATACTTTAAAGAAGAAAGGTAAAATGGGCCGTAATGCAATTCAAAACTGTTTCCTTTATGAAAAAGATGGCATTAACGGCAATAAGTGTAATAATGAAGAGACTCTTCAAAATAATATTCTTCTGCCAGGCAATTCCCCTCTAGATAGTACCTGTGAAATTTTTGATGAAATTTCGAATGGTGGTAAGTACTTGAGTTGTGAGAGAGATTTCTTGGACTTATTAAAACTTAATATTGTTCTTATAAATGTACATTCTTTGTAGATAATATTGAAGGAAAGACAGAAGATGAAGTAGGGTACGGATTAGTGCTCGAAAATCTGAAAACCCAATTGTGTCGTGTTTGTGGAAGGAAACGGACATCGTTATTACCTATCTTCGGAACACATTTTGAGAATGAAGATTCGATTTCTGAAAAGATTCAGATGCATCTGCCTCTAGAGGTATATTTAAATGCCAAAAATCGCCGGAAGAGCAAGAGAAAATTAATTACACAATAATTTTCTTATTTGCACACTGTTCATTTTAATGTTCTCTCATCGCCACTTACTCAAAATCATCATTCAAGTGGAGATTAGTTTTGTACAGTGTATCGATTTAAGAACTGTGCGGAGTTCGGATAGTTTTCTCTCGGGGCACTTTCACCTTGGTCCGCCGGCCCCGCCGGTTCCCCTGGATCGACGTCGTGGCCCGTTCTCGATTTGGGAATTGTCCATCTCTTCTTCGCAGAAATGTCCCTTTTATCTTGAACCGCCGATTATCAACCTTTTCCAATTGTAGCTCACAAGACACTAAACGGAATATGTTCGAGTTGAAAATAGAGTATGCAGCTAGCAGCAATTCACATTGAAAACAAAGATTTTTTAAAAAATTATTTTCTTCCCGTTCGGCAATTCTGTCTTTCTGTGGTTTGTACATTTCTATTTTTACACAAACCGGGTTCGTTCCCACAAACATTTGGGCTAACAACCTCTCGCTCTTGTTGATTTTTACTACTAACTAATGTACAATATTTCATACATATTCTATTTACGAGTGGCTTGCAGTAGCAAAAATACTGCTAAACAAAACTACACATAATAGTAATATAAAAATAGCACGCACTCTGCTCAAGGACAAGAAATAAAATACTCTTGGTTTATACTACAATCAATTAATGCTGTTTATAACACACATCCATACATTATTCATTCTTTGATCTAGACACTAAATAAATACATTAAAAAATTACAGTAACAATCATGGGTTGAAAATTTAAAATAGTTTTTGTATTATTTGTATTTCAAATAACAAAGTGCTAAGAAATGTCGTATCATCATATAACAATTAGTCTTGGTTTTTGGCCGTCGAGATCTTCCAATATGTCGCTTTTTCTTTCTTGTTTGGGGTGTTTGTTGAATGGCAGAGTATTCAAAAACAATTCACACACGATAACTTAGCTTCAGGAATGCCATACATTGGTAGTTATTTCTAACAGACTGGAATTTAATAAAAGGGAGTCAGAACTTGCTTCTTCGAGGCCAGAATTACGTAGATGTAGACGGAAAGCATTGTCAACACCTGCGAGGGAAGTTGTGTGGATGTGCACAGCCCGGGTAAAAGCCGCTGCACAGTCAACTCCTGCGGAATCGAGAGCTCGCCGCCGAAAGTTCCGCACACTAGATACCAAGTACGAGGTAGAATAGACGCCAGCGGTCTTTAAAAATCTGTAATGCTTGCTTTCAGCCTCAACTGAAAAAGTTGTTTCACTCATTATTTCAGTTTTAAAATCTTTCACAATATGTACTCTCGTTGTCCTCTTTGTTCGTATTCTTCACCTGTTGTCCTTTTCCCTCTCGATCGTTCTCTTTCCCTCTCGATCGTTATCGGTCCCTCTCGATCGCTGTTTCAATCGATTGCTCTCTCCCTCGCATTGTTTTTATTTGCTTGTGCGTAAATTTTCATTTTACACTGAGTTGTATCTAGTAAAACTTTGTGGTATAATTTATGTTTGTTATTTTAATACTTCTTTCAAGCATATATTTATTGATCTTTAAAGATAAAAGCAGATGACAGTCTTCCTCATAAAATATGCGAGAGCTGCAATGCCACATTGCAGGCTTGGCATGATCTAAGCGTCTCATGTGTGGCTGCTGATATAGCGCTTCGTCGGACGTTTATGGAGGCAGGTGGCAATGTAAGTATTGTTTAAGAGAGTGCATTGATAGGGGAGAAAGTGCTCTTCAGATATTGTATGACTAATAGGTGATCTACCTATTTATGAATCTGTATTTCAAAATGGGGAATTTGAAAAGGGAAAAAATGATAAAGATGCGGAAAAAAATTTAAGTCTTTAGCTATGGAAAGCTTGTCTGGTCTCTAAGTGTACTTCGTGTATTTGAGAACTTTGAAGTTGAAATGTTTTCCATTTAGTGCTGAGCAATTGGCATTTACAAATGCATGGGTCTTAAAACAGCCATGGTAGCATTTGCTACATTTTGTGATTACTAGCCGAACCCGTGCAATTACAACGCACAGGAGAGCTGTAGAAAATTTACCACAGAAAATTCTGCATTTCCATGAATAAACATTTTTTTACATCATCAGGGTGTACCATTATAGTTTTTTCCTGCGTCTGGGATCCCATCGCATTGTCATGGTTCGTTTTTGGCATTCTGTTACATCCACTGTATATCGAAGTAAAATAAAATATACTTCATACATGTAACATCAATATTATGAAATCAGTAACATTAGCTAACACGTACACCAATACACCTTATCTATTCATAAAAAGGTACGGAAAATATTTTTATTTCTCTTTTGCATATATCTATTACACATTAGTTATGTTTTTGCCCTCTTCTACTCTGGCGTTCCCTGCAATGAACGGGCCTCTATCCCGCTCACCGCCCTCTACATATCTAATCGATCAGTATGAATAATGAAAAATCTTGTTGATGATGTTGCCCACATTGATGTTACTGTACTGTATTGATGTTACTGTATGTATTGATTGTTATTGTATGTATTGATTGTATTGTATGTTATACTGTATGTATTGATTGTTATTGTATGCATTGATGCTACTGTATGTACTGTAGACGTGCGTGCGATTCTCATTCAGTTGGCGATGACCTCATGTAAATAGATTGCAGCGCCGTCTGCAAATGTAAAGTAAACGTGTAGTACCTGCCAATGGAATGTGGCTAATATTAAGCTAATATGGTCACAGATATTGCACAAGCGATGAGTGCACATCAGCAGTTTGAACAACACCCTCCCTATGAATATTTTAAATAATTATTTAGAATGTACTTGGAAATGCACTGTGTGTAATAATTACAGAGCCAAAACATTGATCTATTACGTAACCTTCTGTAGATTTTTTTGCACCTCATTTGTTTAAAACTGTTCACTGGGAGTCGATTAGGAGGGACATCAAAATTGGCCTCTTTACAGCCTTAATATTGCAACGAAAATTGATTAATCTGCCGACGCCACCACGAACTACATGTATGCGCGAATTGCTACTGCCGGCGGCCCTCGAACTAGATGGTCCCGGAGTGTTCGCGATGTGTATCGCAAGTTCCAGTAAATTCTAGACGGCGCCCGCCGGGTATAAAAACGCGGCGGCTGGCGACCGCGAGTCAGTCTGAAGTGGAAGCTGAGCTGTGAAGTGTGTGAATCGCGGTGAATAGCAGTGCAGTGGTTGTGATCAGTGACATGAACTGTGGTCAGTGCTTAGGATTGTGCGTCAGTGCAAAAGAAGTGAATAGTGAAAATAAATAATCAAGAGAAGTGTAGTGTAAATAAATAATCAAGTGAAGACAATCTGTACATAAATCGAGTGTTTTCAGTGATCGTGTTAAGAAACAAAATAAACGTTTTTGTTAAAATATTTGTTTTAATTCACCACAGAAACGTAATAATATATATGATTAATTATAACTATTCTTATGACTACAGCAGATGGGAGAATTACTTTAAGGGATAAACTAATTCTTTTCAAATGAGATCATTTTATTTATCACATTGAAATGTTTTTTAGATATATTATAGTTAAACGTGAACTCAAGATGCATTAGTAGGGCCCACCTCCTTGCCTTTAAATCCTCTTTTTGTTCCCATTTTTGATTTTAATGTTTAAATACTTATTTCCCATTTTCACTCTCCTTGCTCTTAAATATCCGCATTTAAAATGCGTATCACAGAAATGCTTACATATGCATGCTTATTTCCTATGGCTTAACGGAAGATGCTGACAGTGGCACCATACTTCAAAAAGATTACTCGTTTTAACCGGTGCGGCGTGTTCTAAAATTAACTGTAAATACTGCCAATGTGACATTATGTATTCATGTTGTACACGACAAAGCCGATGAGACTTTTAGAGCACATTCAATATTAGAGGTCTAAAAACTAACATTACTCACTTCTCAAAGTAAATTTGAACGAATTAACTAATGATTAATGAAATATGTATAGAGAAAAGACAAAAATTTAAACTCACCGTTAATGTCGTAGTTTTTTTTAAATTTCTGAAAACCCGCCCAAAACCGCACATGTTTGGATGCATTTGCGCCCATTGGGCGATATTCCGCTCAGTCATTTTTTGTTCCGCGAGAGAGCGAGTCGTTTTCCAGTCCAAAAGGGGGATTCCGCCTATTCTGAAAACCCTGCGTCGAAAATGCGGTACCTCGGAATTCTCAGCAGGGGGAGATCACGATGGCTTTAGGCTGCCGTGATCTCTGGTGGAGTGTCGTAGACGACCATCCGGAACCTGAGTCTCGCGGCGCCGCTCACGTCGTTAGCCTGAAGGTGCAGGCAGTGAGAAAGCGATTAACTCCTGGTAGTCGGGTTCGCCCGGCCACCCATCAGTTGGGCCTATGGCGCGTGGCGCGTCGACCTTTGGGCAGGATCCGTCCGGCGGGAAACTAGGTACCACCCGTCAGGTTGCCCTGGTTCCGACCTTACCCACGTCGATAGCTGGCGGTAAGCAATGGGGAAACGGGATGGGGGCTCCGACCCGCCTGGACCTTAGTTCAGGTGGCCCCCAGTTGGGCTCTCGGATTCGTCGTGGCAGAGGCCTGATACTCTGGGCAAAGGGGATGGAACTTGTTCCTGATGCATGTGAGTGGCGCATTGTTTTGACTCCGGTACTAGCCTGGATAGCTAGGAGCCTGAGCTGGCAGGGCGGCCCTTACCCAGGCATTGTGTTGCCGTGACGGTAAACTGGGTTCCGGCTGTATCCGGACATCAGCCCGTCGGCGTGCTTGCGCGTCGGTGGGGGTGAGGATAGAAGCCGCAAAGGCAAAGGTGCCCACCCCGGGGACTTGTCCCCCTGATGAAGCAAGTCAATGTGGTGTTGTAGACCACACGTAGTTTCATTCCTCGGAAACAAAATAGGAAAAACACAAAGAAAAAACGGAGGGCAAACACTTGGCAACATGGATTTTTAGTTCGATTAACTTTTGTAAACTCAAATTTAAATAATTTTCCACTTAACTGTATCATTTTTACGAATGTAATAAAAGTATACTTAAAACGATAAAATATCATTATTCAAACGGGGGTATGTGCCTGGGACTGTTTTATTTATTTATTCTGCCTAAATTACCATTTAATATCACCCAACAATTGCCCGAAGGGTATACCAAAGCTGCCCCGTCATGATAAAATTTATTAGTGGGTCCGATAGACCGTCTCTACAGATATTCGGTGATGACAAATTTACGTAAGTTTATTCTCTTCCCTTATTACCCAGGAAGAATAATACTTACAAGTTAACAATATTTCCATGTGTATTCTTCTGCAAAACATACATATTACATCTAAACATAACAGTCGATAACTACAATTTCAAAAAAAAATAATGAAATCCTCATTATTGTGTGCTATTTTGTTTCTAAGCCCCTGCCCTTGCATGCATGACCATTATCATTCTTAAATCATAATACTGAAATTCTTAATTTATTACAAAACTTGATCTTCCTACAATAAATAATTTAGGATGTCCCCTGTTTAGTCACTTTCCTTTCGTGTAGCGTCCATCGTCCATCTCCATCGTTGTCCAGTAATCCATTCCAAGTTCCATTTTCCCTGAATCTCGAGCAGATATATGTCATCTGCTTCCTCCACACATGCGATTATAAATCTGTCTATTTATATCATTTCACTACGCGTCAGAACATCATCTCCATCTGCTCCTCATCGCGTCAAGAGCTCGTCTGCCCCGTTTCTTTATCTTACGCGCTCTTCATCTGTCATTCTCTCTGCGCGAGATCGTACCCAAACAAGTTTCTCTTTTCGTCCTAGTGCGCAGACCATTCCCTTTCTCGCAGCTATTCCAATTTCTGATTGGTCACTGGCACTCTAGCACTGTATTTGTTTATTCAATGGTTATCGATTCGTAATAATTTTCCTAATTTACTTTCTCTTTCATGGAAATTGCTCACGTGTCCTTTCACTGTTTTTATTTACCAATATGTTCTCTATTGTCCCCGCTGTCAATTATGTTATCGTTCCCTTGTATTCTTGTTATTTACCATTCGATCCTTTGCTTCTCTTCTATCGCCCATTGTTGCTGATGTCCTGTTTATACATTTATTCGAATTTATCGTTTCAACTAACACGCCCTTGTGATACCTTATCACATTTTAAAAAACCCTATTTTTTATTTCCTTTTATAATCATTTCATTCACAAGGTTCACACTGTTACTGTTAATAGGGATGATGAGAATTGAATTATGATGTAAATATTATAACTATTTCTATTAAGTTAATAATTATTTTGGGAGGCGTTCCGACCTCGAAAATGCTATAAATCAAGCATTGATAGTACTTGTCATTTTAGTACTGTTAGCTAACAACTTAATAACATTAATCACATAAATAATTCAGCTTACAACAAAATAAAATAACATACACATTATCTATGTTTCAATATTATTATTAAATCAATATCATTAACCAACATGGCTATCAATAAATTTTGCCTGACGGTTCTAAATAAAAATTTAGAAAAGTTCCGTAGTCCAATTATGATCAGTAATCTGGAAAAGCAAAGCAAAATGTATGATCCTTTACATAAAAATTTCAGTGATGACATTAAACAACTCGGTCATTACAATAAAATAAGTATTTGCTATTATACGCCAAAACAATATCCATGTACGTGTAAAGATCTTGGTAAATATAAAGTGTGAATGTTCATGGAAATGCAGTACTTTCTGTGATAACTTTTCTATAGCTGTCCTTTGTGCGATGTAATCGCACAGGTTCAGCTACTATATAAGAAAGTTCATTAAATACTTACAATTGGTAATAATCATAATTTCGTCGGTAGTAACAATTACAAAGGTTTTCACAACGCAACACGTTCTCAAAGCATGAAGTCGCTCGGCCATCTTACTCTTCCATTTCCCGCCAATTTGCGAAGATGCGCAAGACGCCATCTTTTCGTTTCCATTCTAGCCGCGGGTTTCAAACAACGCAAATTTCGTGGCTTTTTATTAATAAAGGAAAGATGCGATCTATTCAGAACACAATTTCCTCCACTCCTAATTTTTTTAACTTTTTTTGGTACCTCACTAGTTTAAAACTGTTCTCTGGGAGTCGATTAGGAGGGACATCAAAATCGGCCTCTTCACAGCTTTAATATATATGATATTTCAATGAATTGAATTATCATATATATTACGATATTACGAACACGATAGAACTCTATCTGGTTTAAAAGTTGGTCGATTGATTGTAGATCACTATTTTGCAATCCAACTTTTGCCTGAGTGTATATAATACTTATAGAGATTGTAAATGAAGATGCGATATTTTCGTGGACATTACGTGCACATTTAATGTATGCGCTCTTAATTCTGAGAAATTGTTCACTTTATATTTTAGAGATAAACACGTATGAATGAGGTGAAAAGTTCCGTTTTGCAAGCTGCTTCAGTGTGTTTTGTACAGATGTGACACTTTTTTTGTTAAAATGTTTGTTTTTATTAATTTTAGAATGCCAGTAAAGGGGAACGTGACATCCTGGAGAAAAGGTATGTTTTGTATAAATAGAGATTTGTTCACAATCTCGCTTAACACGAATGTTCATACAGATTTGAAAATGATGTGATCTTCCGGGGTTCGGATCAGGCTTTTTTTTCTTCTTCATCTTGTTTTAATGGCGAATCGTCTCATCGACATCCGTGGTCCTGCGTTAGCGCGATGCGCCACGCATTTGGTCTTATCTTCTTATGTACTGGCGCGTTTAGTACGCAGGGCTTCCGGGACATCACAAGCCCCGGAGTTATGGTTGTAAATCTGATTTGTTTACAGTATTGGAAGCTTTGTGAGGAACTTAAGAATCTTCTTTGTAAAATGGTTTTAGGCGTAATAATGGTAGTCGATATGATTTAAACATGAGTTTTAATAATACTAGGAATATTTATCTTTATAACCAGTTCGTATTACTTGCTCTGGGGTTGCTAGTGGGGGGTCAGAAACCAGTTTACAGTGACTTCCCCGACAAGGGGTCTCCTCGGTAAGGCGGTCCCCGATGTCATTCTTTTTAGCGGGGAGCCGGGGTGCTCACCGCACAGGGATGAGCCCTGCCGTTTCGCCCGAAAGAGACGTTAGTCGCTCCCAGCTCACTTCTACTTCGACTCGTCGATGCGCCATCCACTAAAGGCGTAATCGGCTGCTACTGTTCTTTCGTTAATGTGTGAGTTCCTCCCGCATTCGGAATTATTCGCGGTAATTATTTATTAAAGCTTGTCGGTCATCAAGGTACAGTTGTGTCGTACAATACATGCGGCCACTCGCATTTTACAGTTATTTCTAGCCAATATATCAGGCCTGCTCTATTTAGTGTCACGCGGAGCGGCCGCGAGCGGGTCGACGTCCCACAAACCCAGAAAATAGTTTGTACACACTCAAACGTTAAAGTAATCGAAAGCAGTGTCGATATCAATAACGGGTAAAATCGAG
Source organism: Teleogryllus occipitalis (assembly GCA_011170035.1). Taxonomy (NCBI): domain Eukaryota; kingdom Metazoa; phylum Arthropoda; class Insecta; order Orthoptera; family Gryllidae; genus Teleogryllus; species Teleogryllus occipitalis. Next base: position 130,142 of record BLKR01000474.1, on the reverse strand, counting down.
GAAGAGTTTTTGCACGTATATGCTTGAAAAGTTCTTGTTTTTTATTATGACAAGGCCCAGTTACCTCATTTAAAAAATGTTTTGATAAGTTCAATGGAAGTCATTTTATTTTGTTCAACATTTATCAACAATATGTATTTGCATTTTTTGTGCCAAAAACAGGAACATTTTACTCCTTTACAAATCTTATTTTGTACTTAGATTTGCTAGTATCCAGGATCATTGGGGTCCGAGATTACCTCGGGAACGGAAACTGATAATCCGTTGTTTATTTGATAAGGATCGAGTACAAAATTTGGTTAAGAATCGTGTTCACTGTCAATATACAAATTACATTAAACAATACAAATGGAATAATCACGTTTGCCGTGAACATTGAGAGACAACTAAAACTGAGAGTGGCATTGACGACCGACACACTCAATGTTGGACAGGGGAACCTATAATTAGTAAATTGGGGGAAGCCCCAACATTTCTAAAACCACTAACGGCAGCGACAGTTTTGCAATGATTAGTGGTGATTTTTCTAATGAGTGCCTCGGTTAATCGGGACATTTGAGTTGTTTTATGTAATTTGTAAGTGAACACAATTCTTTACCAAATATTTGTTCTCGATCTTTATCAGATAAATTATAGATTATCAGTTTTCATACCCGAGGTAATTTTGGACCCCAATGACCACGGAAACTTACAAGTCTATGTACAAAATAAGATTTGTAAAGGTGTAAAATGTTCCGTTTTTTTGCGCAAATATGCAAATACATATTGTTGATAAATGGTGAACAAAAATAAAATTACTTCCGTATATTAAACTTATCAAAACATCATTTTTATATAAGGTAACTAGGGCATTGTCGTAATCAAAAACAAAAACTTTTCAAGCCTATAATTCTAAAATGGTTAATTTTACAACAAAACCTAAAAAACGTTTTTGTATGAACTTTTGTCCACTTTAATTGTGTAGAGAACATAATTTTCGGTGGGATTGTTAGTTATGGAGATACATGCACAAAAAACGTCGAAAAAACATCTTCAAACGCGCCCCACCCCCGCTCACCCCCAACACCAGTATTTTTAGTAAGTTATGTAGCCACAAACAATCGTGCCAAGTTTCAAAACTCCGGGATTTTTCTTCACCCGATTCGTCTAATTTGACGGCTAAAAGGGCTTCGCCTTGGAACGATTTTACCTTGAGGTGATTTCTGCAGAAATTAGCTCTAGTGACAGATCTTAGAACTACAAATAATGTTGACATTTATTAGTTTATATGTAAAGTTATTTCAACACTTGTTATTCTGTTAAGTGTTGAAAGTGTCTGATGTGTTTTGTTGGAAGTAAAATTTAACCAGGATATCTTCGACATAAAAAAACAAGATAAGCATCATTATTATATTTTGTAGTGTAGTATTGAAATTGGCATTGTTTAAGCATCTTATTTTTATAAAAGAAAATAAAAGACTTTTAGGCTAGTCAGGAACTTATTTTGTTACTCATGAGCTTGATTGAACCTTGGTACATTTTGTTGGTTGCACCTTGAGACGTCCCATGGTATAACTATTTGTTTTACTTGGGAATTTTACTGTTATTTATGGTTTGTTTTTAGATGGGAAGAAGTTTCTTAGGAAAGAAGAGGGTGAAACGAGAAGCAGGTAATATGGAGGCAACTACCAATGAAGTAATCACACTGAAGCAATCTCTACGAGAAATTGTAAATGTATATGGAATTTCTAAAAGTACTTTTTGTAGGCATACCCAACATTGTCAGTTGAAATCGATGTCACGTATGAAGTAAACAATGCAACTCAAAAATTATTCACCATTGAGCAGGAGCACGAGCTGCTTGTTTATCTTTTAAAGACTCTGCAAAGAAACTTCGGCGAACTACTGAAAACTGAAGAGGTAGCCTTCCAATATGCTAAAGAAAACAACGCCAAGGATCCATTAAAAGGGAATGAAGATGGAGTAGCTGAAAGACGTCGAAAAGAACATTTTGTCCTAATTACAAAACCAAAATATCATGTAAAAAAACAGAAGCAACTAGTTTATAACGAATGTTCCCCTTCAACAAACCGAATGTTGAGCTGTTGTTGTTGTTTGTTTTTTAAGCTCTGAGAAAGTACTTGCAAGTACTCATCACAACCGCAGAAAGTGTGGAACATTGATGAAACAGTCTACAAATCACAAACCATCATACATGTTCAGTGATGTAAAGACCAAGCAAGTTCGGGTTGTTACATCACGAGAATGAGGAAGTAACGGTGTTTCGGTGATTGCCTGTATTATCTCTTGTGTCCTTTATTCTACCTGTCATCACAGTTGACAACATGCCAACATAATGATTAATAATGCTCCACTGGGTACTTTTGGAATGAACCTGCTAGTGGTTGGTCCAATGCTGAGCTATTTGTGAAATACCTTGAGCGTTATATCACAATAGTAACGCGTCTCCTGGCTGTGAAGTATTATTAATAATCAAAAAATATATATTTCTCCTCTTCTCTCTCTCTCTCTCTCTCTCTCTCTCTCTCTCTCTCTCTCTCTCTCTCTCTCGCGCTCTCTCTCTCTCGCTCGCTCTCTCGCTCGCTCTCTCGCTCGCTCTCTCGCTCGCTCTCTCGCTCGCGCTCTCTCTCTCTCGCTCGCTCTCTCTCTCGCTCTCTCTCTCGCTCTCTCTCTCTCGCTCGCTCTCTCGCGCTCTCGCTAGCGTGCTCTCGCTCTCCTCTCTCATCAATAAATTTAGCTAAAGAAAAGGTCATCATTATAATAGCATTCCCGACGTATATCAACCACAAGCCTCAACCATTAGATAGGTATAGGCATATTTTAATAAGACTAGCAAGGATTGTATAATCAGCCACCCTGGAAAGCCAATTTCTATATATGATGTTTCAGGACTATTGAGGAAAGCATTTCCTTTGGCATTCACCCAAATAATATAACTGTAGGTTTCAGGTAGTCTCCTAAGACGGAGACTGGAGACATTGAGTTCTCACCTGCAGAAATGACAGAACACTCACTGCAGGAGCAGCAGCAGCAGCAGTAGAATCATCATCAAAGAACGCACTCGAAAAATCCTGAGAAAAAGTTCCTTCAACAATTGGTGTGTAGAAATTGTTTGCCATTACTCCTGAACAAATTCGCCATCTCCCCAAAGCGCTACCAAGGAAATAATATTGTAGAAAAAGAAGGCTGAGAAGATGTATGACTGCCACTGATGCTTTAGAGAAAAAGAGAATTGAAAAGAAAAAAAGAGTAAGTCATATCCCAAGAACAACAATTCTAAATGGGCAATTATAAATTTTCATCTTCCTCCGATGAAAAAAATACCTGATCTTGGAAATAGTTCAGGATAGTATGATGTATTCAATTTTCGAAGAAGAGGAAGGTCTTTCGTCTTTTCATGTAAAGAAGGATCTCTTCTCTGTTCTGAAGGTAATTGTGTTTTAATACAATTTGAAGATGCTGGCAGAACTCCACAACATGTTAATTATGCTGAACTAGTAATGGAAAAGACCGAAGATATGGCATTGTAAAATTCCTGAGGAAGCAAATGACCCATTTTGTATTTCCCATACATATGAAGTTGAATTATGAAAACAGCGAACGTTTGGGTAAGAATTGATAAAAAAATATTCGCCCCCATACAAGAATCTTTGTGCCAAGGTAAATGAGCTACAGATTTTGGCTGTTATCTCTTACCGTGCCGTACGTGAAGGAATATACTTTCTGTTGCGAGAACATGGATAACGATTTTTGAATTCTCCACTGAGCTCAAGAGAAGGTGCACAGAGAATGATGTTACATTTATGTTCAGAAACAGAACAAGGGGCCATCTCAGCATATCTTCCAAGGATCAGAAAACAGGACGAAATATATGATCGAGATGGGTCATTAACCCAGAAGCCAAAGTACAATACTTGTTACAGGCACATGTAGAATTTTAAAATTATAACAGTCCAAATGGTAACTAATACATTAAATATCATTGTTGAAATCTCTATTAACTTTTAGATGCTCGATGCAGTATCTAATGTTGTATTGAAACAGTTATGCAGCCAAGCTTTTACTTGGCACTTAAACTTGTGTATAGATTTTAATAGTTTAATGTCATCTGGCAATATCTTGTAAAATAATGTACATGTATTGCATGTGAATTTTTTGTAGTATTGAGACTGACACCTGATGCATATGATTACTACATCGAGTAAGTCATTTTTGAATAAAACCATTAATACCTAAATCAAGAGGCAATGCAGTGGTAGAATTTGCAGCGTAGTAAAGAGTCCTTCAAAAATCGCATGAGTGGGCTTTTGGAGTTGCTTAGAATTGCTAACAATTCTTTTCTGTCATCTGGAAGTCATAGGATGTGGAATATTGTATCATATCTCAGGCAGGAATGAACATCATGAAATACAGGGTACCTATAATGAGCAATATGAATGCTGAATGAAGCCGTAGCATTATGGTATTAGTTTTGTGTTCAATTCGTTTAAATTGACTTCCATTTTAGGTTTGGCTGACTTGAAAGACCCAGAAATTTGGTTACCTTAACATATTCAATTGCCTTAACATAGTCAATTGCACATATTTTATTTTAAATGGAATAGGGGCCTATACAATTGTTCATTTGATATGGAAAACTTCATTAAAACCATTTTCCCTTCTTTTACTATTAATTTGTTAGTACAAAACCAATTTGGAACATCTGATGTTCTATTTACTGTTTCTTTATTACAAAGAATATTAGTATCATCAGTAAAGAAAACTGTCCTTCCATTTCAAATCGACGGCATATCGTAACGTGTAGTGGGGACAGAATAGACCTAAAATTGAATCTTGCGGGACCCCATATGCAATTGGCATTGAATCGTTAACAGGTTACACAAATGTTATCTATTACAGAGATAAATAGGTAATGTTCCTTCATTCTAGTACTGCATTTCCACTCTGACATCATTTAAAGTACGAACACAACCAATCTAGAGTAATACCATGAATTCCATACGGAGATAATTTTGAAAGTAAAATGTTAACGATCAAGGACGTCCAACACTATTGAAAGATCTAAAACTATTCCAATAGGTGCTTCATTTTGATCCGTGATGAAGCATCATCTTTAAGAAAAAAATGTTTGTATTCGTAAATTTTGATTTTCTAAATTCATGTTGACAATTTGAGTATTTACTGACAAAGGTGCTCATAGAAAAGTCTCTTGAATATCTTTTTAAAAACTGACAAAAGAGAATTTGTCCAATAATATTTTGAATTTCACAGTTGCCTTTTTTGAAGTGACCTAGGCGTTTTAAAAATATCTGAAAATATTCTGGTACTTAGGAAATCATTAAATATGTATGTTAATGGGTGTTTAAAGGCAGTTGCACAAGTTTTTAATAAACATTCGGAAATTCATCTACACTGGCCGAATATTTATTTTTTAGTTCAACGATTTACTTTGAGAATTTTATAAGAGGAGGATTTGGAAACACACATTGTTGAAATTTTGGGGGGGAAATGATTGATGTTGAATTTTGTGGTGTTCGATTCTGTTCAAGATAAACCACAATACCGGAAAAATATTGATTGAAGAAAGAAGCCGCTGTTATATTTGTCATTATTATCAACTTTGTGAACTACGTTCCATGATTCCTGCTGCAAGAAGTCTATGAATAATTTTATTTTACTTTTAGTAAACAATCATGTACATGTGTTAATTAATGTGTCAGTGTTCGTGTTTCTTATAATTGTAAGAATTTGTGCATCTTGGTCACTAATTCTTTAATTGCAATGTCATATCTAGTTGTGGTTTTGTTAATTGATTGATTTACTTCTTTGAATTGTGGTCCATGTAGATATATTTATTGTAATATCTAATCCGAAAAACTGCTCTTTTTCACCAGATTCACCAGAAAATCAATGTTAAAATCTCATCAAACAGCAATGGATTCAAAAGAGCAATTACTGACTTGGTTTAGAGTTATCTCTAGATTTTTTAAGAGCATGTTGCAATCTATAGCTTGCTTTGTTGGATGTCTCTAGATGCAAAGTAAAATAATTTTGAGCATAGAAAGATTTAGATATTTCAAAAATATTTTCATCTGAATAAATATTCAATTCAGTCAACATGATAGAATTAGTATCATTTGTAATGTAAGTACAGGAACTTCCATATGCGGGACTCAGTTCAAGAATAACCTCAGTATACTCTATTAGCCTACAAGATAAAAGTTAAGAATTTGGAAAATGCTAAGTTCATTAAGGAATAACTGAATATTGAGAAAAGAAAAGGAGAGGAAAGGAAGGAAATGATTATAAATAACAAACATTGTTTCAAGCAACCTTATTATCAATATTAGTCCTTCGTTTCTGAGAGAGAAAGAACTGAAAAATTTGAAGCTGTTTTTGGGAAAATGGTGATTAAGTATTACATAAATGCGTAATTCGAAGCTCTTTTTCACAGGAATCTATTGAGTTTTTGAAAAACTTCATTTAAAGTAATTTGAAGCACTTCTACTCACAAATGCAATAATGTATACAAATCGATTAACATGCATATTAACAGGGTAAGAGATGTTTGAAAAAAATTACATTGGTGTAATTTTTGAAAAAACAAAAGAATAGACCAAAATGAACTTTGTTATATTAAACCGTGTAATTAACGTTATCCATTGAAAAAGTTTGAAGAATAAATTTGGCACCATTTATAAGAAATCGGCATTTGATAGTTTCTGAAAATGCGGAATTTTGAGCTCATTTTAACAGAAAACTGTTGAGTTTTTGAGAAACTTCATATGACATTATTTAAAGCACATGTCCTTACAAATATAATAATGTGAAGAAATCACCTATAATGTAAATATTGAGGTGTGAGGAACAAGTCAAAAAATTAAATATTTGAAGGAAAAAAAAAGATAGAGCAATATGGTGTTCATGCCATCTTATATCGCATTTAGAATCACATAACTGTCTCTAAATTCTGTGTATTACTCTGTATATATGTACGTATATGAGAAAGTAAAAATAGTAACGTAAGGAAACTGTTATTGTGATAAAGTAAAAGTTATTGATTTGAGTATGAAAGGGCAGAAGAAGAAGTGGAAGAAGAGGAAGAAGAAGTGGAAAATCTCTTATGTTCGTGAATTTGGAATAAGTCTTTTATGTTTCAAACAGACTCCGTTATAGTAGATTACTCCAAATATTGAAAGGATTAGAAATTAAACAAGGAAAGTTACAGAAAATCTTAATATGCAAAAGTGTGAGTGGTTAAGTGTGAACTTCAGCAGCAAGATTCATCAATAATACAAGGTGCATGTCTCCTATCTTTCTTACACTTTTCAAAACTGAAAGCAGTGATAAATAGTTTGCAATGTTGTTATGAAACAAATGTAAATGTCCCAGTATCCAGATGGTTTGGTGGAGGAGTAGTAAAAGTGGTTTTGGAAGAAACGGAGATGGTCACTGAAAATAAGCAAAAGTTAAATCTGAAACCAGAGTAAGGATGATTAGTAAATTAATCTTCAAATTGACAGCGTATATTGTGAGTCACTGGAAGACACAAAAGTTTTTTATGATTTTAAACCATGGAAAGTTTGTTTACAGGTATGTACCTTATAAAGTTGAGAGTTGCATCGACTATGCCAACACTACTAATACCGCTTTTATTAGTGTTTGTGATAAAATGATCTCATACATTATTAGTAATATCAATTTGAAAGTAAAAACCTTTGGAAACCCATAATGTATGGAGTAGTTAAAAAGAAACTAACAATTTATTGATAAAGTTGAAATAATTTGCTTTCAGTAATTTTCATAAATCTGAAAATCATATATACCACTGATGATATTTTAATGATATTTTCATGTACTAATAAAAAGATCAATTCTTGTAACTGAGAGTCATGTTGTAACAATATTATTACAAAACCAATCCTAAATGTGAAGCTTAATTCAACTAAAATGTTAGTTATAATACCTGAAAATAAATTTTCAGAATGTTTGCAAAATTGTTTTTGATGATACCTGTTGGATTTGCCACAGCAGAACTACTATTTTCCCAGTTAAAAATCTTAATAAATTTGTTAAATGCTATGAACCAAGCAGTTAAAATTGTATTTTGATTAAGATAAATGCTATGAATGCAGTAAAAGCAGATTTTCACCGAAAATAATTTCAAGAAACTCAAGAACTATGGTTTATTTGATGACTGTCAAATAATATTCACCAACACAGTATTTGATGAGAAATGAGAAACAAAAAAAGTGAGATATTCTAAAGCCTGTCAGTGTGTCTTCTTATCTTGTAAAATAAACAGGATAGAAAAAATGATGAGTGAAAAAAGTGGATTACACGGGGAGATACTGGGGATCCCCTGACTGGACAAAGTTTTCAATAAGAGAGATAATAACTCCTCAGCATTCCTGAAAAAAAGGGAAAAGATCAAACCTTTAACTTGAAACTGTAAAGTAGGTATATGATGCTGGAGTATTAAGTGAGTAATAAAAACGGAGGAAATTCTACTAAAATTTGCAAAACTATTTTTAGCTGTGTTTCTCTAGTGAAATGAAAAAGTTGGACTACAATCACTTTAATTAGAGGACTGCTATGAATCACTATACATGTTGGAATTTAAGGGGATACTCAAGTGGGAAGAGTTGTTCATCTCCATGGTTTGATCTTCGTGTTCTTCACAGTTTCTAATACATTAACAGCACATAGTTTTCAGTACATTTAGAGAAATCTAGAAGAGAAGAAAAGAACAAAACAGTTTAGAGGGATTTTGCAATTATAAAATTAAAATTATATTAATTATTTAATTATATATTATATATAATTATATATTATTAAATTAATTATAAAATTAAAATTAATTCAATGGACTTATTACCTAATATGAAAATATGATTTGCAAATATTAATTTTTAAAACTTCCATTAGAGATTCCAACTTACCTCTGTTTTCTTTTCATTTTTTACAAGAACAAGCATAATGGAGCTCTTGGAAATTCAGTCTATATAAATTCAAATAGTTCAAAGTATTTGTTACTCCAACCATGAATTGAATCAACTACAATGATAATGAAGGTGTGGTTAATTATTGAAAAAGATGAGACACTTACAGTAATTGTTTTCTCTGCAATCTTTTATTAATTTGCCCTTAATTATGGTCTTTAAACCATATTATTTATATTTTTATGAGTTAAACATTAACATGCTAAAGAATAAATGTTAGAGATGGATGGATCTGAAGTTTGGTTCTTTAAAATTATAAATAAGAAGGCGTATTAGACACAAGAATCTGAAATATCATGGAATGTGAAAAATGCAAGGTTTGTTAACAAATATTTTTAAGTTGAATATAATTTTGCCACAGATCATTTGGACCAAAATACAACTATTGAAACTTTTAATCTTTTAATCTCATAACTCACTGCTTTGTGAAATACATTGGTGTGACTCATCTGTTTGTGTATGTTAACCATTTCATTGCAATTCAAATATTTGAAAACTAGAAGAGAAAGCAGTAACTCTGTACAAACATATTTTTGTTTTCTTTTAAGTGTTATCCTTCTTAAAGCTACATGTATTAAGAAGTAAGTGAAAGAATCAAAAATAAGAATACTCACATCTTGTAGGATGGATTTATGGTTACTAATATTAACGCTGAACATTTTGGTGAATTTTGTGATTTTTGATTTATTCAATAGAGTAATCAGCATGTATTAATGTTCTTTCAGAATCGCTAATTGAAAGTAATTGCTAATATTGCTGCCAGAGTTGGAGGTCTTCAAGGAGTGCAAATAGTGTACATGATGGCTAATGTCTAAATAAATAAAACATTTCATCTGTTTGTACAAACATTAAACAAGCAGTAAAAAATGGTTACTTCAAAATAGTTCTTGATGCATTACATTATCCAAGTGTAGGATCCACATTATCCAAAGTAGAATCAGCCTCGAAGTATACTTTAGAAGGGAAAAAAGGGAAGAGAAAACAAAAAGTTATCGAGATTAAAAAAAAAAAGAGGGATAATAAGAAGATGAATGAGAAAGATAAAATTGATTTTTTTTTTTTAAATGTTAAATCTAATTCTTAAAATTAGTCTATGATGATTTTGAATTGTCTCCCTCATTTCAATATTTGGCTCCTAGTAGTACTCTTAATTTGTTAATTTTCACTCATTCTCTGATTCATACAACAATGTAATATTTTCCATCTTTTAATAATATTTTGCTACAGCTTAGGTTCTATTCTGGATCAACCTCAGGAGAACAACTTTATTACAGCGGCAGAGGAGGAAAATGAAGTACAGGGGCGAACAGTGAAGAAGTTACCAAAAAATAAGGAAGAAAATGCAAATGACGCCACAGATTCTAGTCAAATGAAGTGTTGTGGTAGCTATGAAGATATTGAAAACTTCAATAACAAACAGCACAAGATGCACTGCGAGTCACAACAAGCAATATGTGAATTCTGTGGCATTTGTGTTAAACAACAAAATCTGAGAAATCATATACTAAAAGTTCATACAGAAACAATGCTATGTGAAACTTGTGGGAAGTTTTTCAGCTGGTATAGTTTTAAAACACACAGTGGTGAATGTGTTCTAGATCCTATTAGGTACTGTGAGCTTTGCTCTCGAGTATTTCTTACAGAAAAAGGGTACGAGATTCACATGCAAGAGCATGAGCAAGGCATAAATCAGTTTTTAAGAATGAAGATTAAAGCATCCATTCAGGATGAGTTGTCATTTGTATATTATTGCCCTGTATGTGGCACTTGCTATCAAGACAAAATTTCTGTTATTGTGCATTTAAATGCCAAAAAAATTGTGACTTGTAGACCTTGCAATAAAGTGTTCAGTAATGAGAGAGCTTTCTTGGCTCACATTCACATGCCTAACCAAGCATTTTGGCATTGTCGTTACTGCTTTCAAACATTTAAAAGAAAATACAGCTGGCAAATTCACGAACGAGCTCATAGTCACCAAAATAGATCATATTGTTGTGAAATGTGTAGAAAACAATGTCCTTCAATAGAGAGTCTGCTGCAGCATATTTTATGCCACGGATCCAACAATTATTTTTGTGCACAATGTAACATGAAATTTAACAGGCAATCATCTCTGAAAGAACATGTTCTGCAGCATGAGGGATTTATATACATTTGCAAATCATGTAGGCAGCAATTTCAATCATCACGCAGCTTGCGATTGCATAAGGTAAAAGTACATGGAAAGAGAATTTTGCTCCGGAAACAAAAGGTCTGATGATACTTTCATTAAGAAAGTTATTAGTTATTAATATACAATGAAAGAGGATTGAATCTATTTTTTATTGAATTTTAATTAATTTTTGAGAGAATGGGAAACCATACATATTCAATGCAAAAGTTGATTTTTATTACCTGAAGAATACAAGCATTCAGTGTACATGAAGATGGATAAATTTTATTCCAGAGAAGTTGCAATTTGTCAAGAATATTGAAAAAAACCACTAGTTTCAGAGACATTTAATTTTTCAGATGATAAGTGTTGAAAACTGAATCTAGATTTGAATGCCTGTGTATCCTCTATCACAAATGAAACGAATTTGCATTTACATGAATCATTATATGAATTTAATTTGCACTATTATTCATACATTTTTGTAAGTGTTGGAATTAAATGAAAAATTAAATGCAATGTTGTCAATTTTTCATCACTAGGAAATTTAGTAATTATTCCCCTACTTGTATGTTCATAATGGAATATCAATCATAATTTACTACGTATGATGTTATAAAGTATACAAAACAATATTGGTAAGTCCTTCTGGTTACTCTGAGATGCTCCTACAAATTATATGCTAGTTATAAATTGAAACATGTTACTTTTAATATTGTTATACATGAACTCAAAATATAGTACTTCTTAATGAATATACAGAGATCATAAAACCCAAAATCTAAGTCCTCTTTGTGGAATTGTTTTTGCATAATATCTCATGAATGAAGATTGACCAGAGTTTTGGCCGAAATTTGAAATTGAAAACGCAGCATCAATGGCCTTTGCAATTTCCTTCAGATCTTCCTCCCAAAGGCAAAGCCAGTAATTTCAATAGAAAAAAGAATAGTTGCAAAGGTTAAAGGTAAATTCAAAGTGTTCATTAAAAAAAACTCAAAAAATTAAATATTTTATGTAGTATAATTTATAAAAATTATATTCAACATCCTCAGTAAAGTAATTATATTAAAATGTGCAATTCGTTTTTAGGTATGAGAGACTATATTTACTTATCTTATACTAACTTGATTTGCTACACATATTGGCGTATTATTTATTTTTCTTTCTACTGTTTATGAGCCCAGTATACAAAATTAAATAGATCTTTATTTTCCTCTTTTAATATATTAATGAATGCATCAAGAACTGAAAACATCAAGAAATATACCATTGAATTCAATTTGTACAATACTAACTTTCTTTCTTAAATTTTTTAGTTAAAAAATTTAATTAAAATATTTCTTAATGTAAATTTATGGTAAATCATAAAAAAACAGGTATGAGAAGTGAAAGTAACAAAGAGATAATGTAAAATACAGATATTCTTCACTCTCATTCCAAGGACCAGTTTGTTATACTAGGTAATTTACATACATTATGTTAACCACAAATAAACACATTAAAAGAATATATTTTGAGCAAAATAAAATAAATGTTGAATTTGTTTTTTCTTTCTACTTCCCTGTAAAATATCGTGAGGAAGGATGTTATGAATAGGCTTAGAATATAAAAGCAAATTTAAAAGTACGCATTTCCTTTGAAAAGTATTATAGTGAAAAAATGTACCGTTTGAAGAATTTTCACCCATCAGACAGGTACAATTGCCCAACCTTAAAAACCCAAATGGACTGGTAGAATAGTCTTAAAAAATTAATGTATTAATAGAGTGGATGCTCATGTCAAAACAAAGAAACTATTGACAAGGTGGCTCGTGTGATTATCTAGCAAACTCACAAGACAATGCTTTCAGAAAAGGGAATTAAAGCTTTATTTTAAGATAGTTTGATTTGATAGTTGGTAGGTACACTATTATAAGAGCAGATGACTTTGAACATTTTAAACCTTCAAACTTCAGTAACATTTTATAATCAAAATTATCTACATAATAATGGTCTCAAAAGTTTGGTCTTAACTCTTAGAATAAATTTATTAAAAAAACCTACATTTGATCAATGCCTTCCTTACACAAACAAATTTTAAAAAAACTGTCCAAAATCACCTGTCAAATTAGACTTTAAACATTGCCTTATTTTTCTTGAAAACTCAAGAAATTTTTCCTCAGGGTGACTTTAAACACCACTGCTGATTGTTTCTAATAATATTTAATATTAAAAAAATAGTTCAATACTAAATCTACCTTATAAAGCAAATGAAATATAAATAACATTTGTGTTTTTTTATTTCAGAAAAATACAAAGCAATATATTAAAAAAACAACTGAAATGGAGGTAAATGCTCATAGAACAAACAGAAAGAAAAAACTGTCTCACAAACGAAGGTTGAACAATTTGTTTGATTTGTTCCATGTTGACAGTGGCCTCATCCTTGTTAGGGGAAGACAAATTAGATTCGTTATTGCCTCTTCCTTCTTTGTCAAATGTTGATTTTGATATCCAGTTTTTTCAGTGAGGTACCTCAATGACTTACCCTTCCTTATCTCTCTGTCTGTGTAAACCAGTCATTACTGTAAGTTGTATTGTGTCTACTGTCAATTTTTTTTATATACTGGTTCAGTGTTAAAATGAACACCAAATATTATTTTACAGATGATAATATAATCCCCAATAATTATATTGTATACTATTTACTATGTAATTTCAGTTAATTTCTCGTCCAAACTCAGAAATGAATCTTCTACCAGCTTGACATTGGATGTTTTCCAGTCACCGGCCTAGGTACACCACTAAATAATACACTAGCACAAAATTTGCAAATTAAGGTACACACACAGAACTAATTACAGGTTATTAATAGTAAGTCTCAATATAAATAATCAAAAAAATTATAATATTTTAATTACATTATTCCTTAGAGCATAAGTTTTCAGCATTTTAAATTTTGATCTTCTGAATTCCAATTTTCAAAGTTTAATGCTACATAATTGTTACCAACATATTACAAAGGAAATGAAAACAAATGCTGTAAATCCAGTCATTAAACCATGTATTTGAAATTAACAAAAAGCAATATCAAGAGAGAGGAGAGGCCATACAATTAACCCTGGAAAAATATCAAAAGTCTCCTGCTTTTACGATACTCTTTTTCATATAGAAAGCACTTAGTATTTGATACATAAGATATCAGCAATGAAATATTTCCAGTATTAAAAATAGAATGAATTCAGAAATGTATGATTAAATTTTCTTAATTACTTTGTGGTGCATAGTGTAAAAATATATTATCTTACCCCACGATACGGTATATTATTACTGTTAAAATGTTTAACTGCAAATGCTTTTGGTGGAATGCAAGAGATGGCAAAAGAAAAACTTGTTGGAGTGTATCTTATTTATCAGTAGGTCTGAATCTGGTTTGCATCTTGTACATCGGCAAACACAATAAAACATTTTGCAGGAGGCTTCTTGAACTTAGCTGTTTTGTATACTACTTAAGAAAAGTACTACTAAAATAAGCACCAATGAAATTAAATTTGTAACATGATTTATAAATTTGTAGCTAACTAAATAATGATGATTACAATAACAGAAACATGATTACAACATTGACATTATTCACATTAGTCTTGATAACTACTTGCAGCAAGGACAACAACCACAAGTCACACGAGCCAAAACAAAGTTGCACACCGTTATCATAATCCAAGCGGTAAAATTAAACCACAAACATACTATTGTTACTTGCAAAGCAGCTCCTGTGTTAATCATATTTCCACGATAGAAGTCACGGTTCCCATCCGTGGGTCGATATCGAGATTCATCTTTTATTACAAATGGCCTGGTAAATGGTTCCATATAGTCCATAAAGTCAAAGATAGCACCACACTGCAAACGATCATAAATAACTTTTGCACTGTTGCCATTGGCTATTAAAGATTTGACAAGTGTTCTCCTGTACTGATCACAACTCTTATAGTATCCATCAGTAACTATTACAGCGTTGGCCAACAAGAGAATAGCCACCAAAATACTTAATCCTGCAACTAGCCCCCAACACTTAAAACCACTCTCTGTAGTTCTTGTTCTTGCAGAAGTGACAGCAACATCATCTTCACACCTGTAATAGAAATTAGATAGAAACAATTTGGGTGGGAGAAATCGTGATTTTCTTCCTTTTTTTAATTGAAATCCTAATACATAAAATTATGTCTTTGTGAACGATCTAGAATACACTTGAATGTCAGGAGCAACGTCATGCAAATTGGTACATAAGTTACTAGTTGCCAGAAAAAATAGTTGGGTTAATGCCCCTCCCCCTGGAGAGAGTGGGATTTTGGAAGGTGTGGGACAAAATGAATATGCAAATTGTAATGTAATTATGCAGGTGAGACAAGCATGATGGCTGAGGATGTTTAATACTCAACTATGATAAATTAATATATGGGTAATCTAGTTGATTAACTATTAACATTACTATCACAGAATACTTTTTTATAGCAATTAGAATTATTACAAAAATTCCTTTTTAATTTATCACTGATTGAAAATGCAGACTTATGTCAAATGTGAATGTATGTAAGCACATTATCTCTGAACTAACTAATGTCTTTTAAATTTACTACAATTTAATTAGTTAAAATTTAAGTAAGGTATTTAGATAAATATTTTCACCCAAATTGTGTTTTGCTGACAGTCTTGAAGGGGAGAAAAAGTATTGTGGGATTCTTTCTATAATTCCAGACAATCAGTGTCGACAAGAAGTTTCTCGACTCTTCAGACAACCCTTCCTAGATATACATATAAGCATTTTCTCCCTTGCCTTGAGCAATATCAGATTTCTTTTATGTGGCTTGCGAGTTCTAATAGGCAAACAAGGGCCTATTCATGAAATTCTCAACTTTGTAATTTTTTTTTTTCATTTGCTATTCTATACCATGCTCACACACACCTCCAGGCTCAACTATCATTTTAAAATTCACCCCCTTTCATAATAAGATTTTATTGCTACTGTGTACCTTTGAAATTAATAAGTTTGTGCATTTTATTGAACAATACAATGGCAGCTTATAAAAAAGGCACAATTTGAGAAAATGTTTATGAAAAGTAGAAAAAGAAGCTTACTAGTTGATTTCAAATGTTCATGAAAATCATCACCACGCTAGAAATAATAATATAAAATGTTCTCTAATTTTTGTAAATCATATTCTTGGTTTCGTTATGTAATGGTTCTGTAGTCTCATTAATGTAATGGTTATTGGAGTCAAGAAGAATGGCAAATTATTACTTTCTATGAGATGTCGACATAGTCTACTAGTTCATTACTACATCAAATGAACAAAATTAATCACATGATTTTGGATGCTGAACTAATTAATTAAAAGAAAAATGAATCGACACACTGCCTTGTACACAAGACTAATACATTTTTAAAATATGGAAGTGAACAGTACAAAAATGTGACATGAAGTGTGTCTTGGATGCATTGGACCATTGAACTCGCTGAGTGTGAGCCTACTCCACACTTAAACAATTATATTGAACAGAATAACTTATTTGACATAGGTGTTGATAGAAGCTGAAGTGTAAAACTTTTACGGTTAATTAGATTTAATTAATAAAATTTCTTTCTTTGCATTTGATATTCATTTTATAAATATTAATTTACTGACCTGCCTCTTCTGTAAGTAGCTTTGTTAACACGAGTTCTTCTTTTTGATGCAATACAAGTACGATACCCATGATAAATACAAAATGGAATTGCTATTAAAACAATAGGAATAGAAGCAAAGGTTGAAAATTGACAGAATATATTTTTGCCCCCATTAAAGAAATTGAAGCCACTAATGCCATAAAGAATGCATCCACATCTGTAATTTGGACAAGTGTCCAAAATTTCACTCCAGTGTATCCATGCTGCTGATACAGATGCAAGTTCTACAATGGATAATAAGGCAGACCCAAAGTATAAGAAAAACAAAATCTGCTCAGATTTTTGTTGATCCATCAGCTAAAACAAAAATGTTCGCAGTAGTGCTTTATGAAATTTATATCTTAAAAGTTGTTTTTTAAATATCCTACTTACTTTTAGCCTAAGAGGCACAAAGTTATTTCATAGTGAATTCTTGATATTTTATTTCTCGTGTGTCATACTTTCTCTTGTGAACACTACACCTGTTTCACACCCTTTCTATATCTTACTCAACAGATTAGATAACAGCTGATAGGCTGTTAGTTATCTCTTAGGCTTGAACCTTCAATACATCCCTTTACTCAATGAAAATGAAATAAAATTTGAGTTATGTGGCAAGTGAAGAAAAGGAAATATGGGCAGGTATATCATGAAAAAAATAGACATGTTGACATAAATATATTTCACGTATAGTGAAGGTACAATGTAGAAAGTAAAGGCTGAATTTAAGTCCACTGGAGAAATCAGCCCAACTGTCCTGTAGCTTAACAGGAATGCCCATAAGATTCTGCTACCTCTTCCTTCTGCATATAGAAAAAGAATAACTGTAAGACAGCTGCTGAAAAGTTTCTTTGAGCAGCTGTACTTTAAAAAATCAAATTAACATCTTCCTCATAAATATGTTATGAACACCACTTACCCGCATTAGTTGCCAAAGAAGCAAGTAACGAGGGGGAAAAAATAGGAAATAATCTTAAAACATCCGATGCCTTACATAAAAAATGTGCTGAGAACATTGTTTAACTGTTATCAATGCATTAAGCGTTTGAATTATATGAAGTCCATACAGTAACATTTTTCTCTAGCACATCAGAAATGTAAGAGAAAGTACTTTAATCAAAGAAATTAAACTAAAAAAATGTTCAGTGATCTACATAATACGTTTTAATTGGTGAGATTCCTTGTTTAATAGCTGTGACAAGCACAGTACCAAGTAATGCCAAAAGACCAAACATTCCAGAAGAAAAGAGAATAGTTATATGACAAAAATAACTGATACCTCAAATACCTTTAAATTCAAGATAAAGACCTACCATGAAAAACAGTACAAGAAGGTAATACCAATAATTTTAAATTTTGTTCCTTTTTATACAATTCTTCAAGTAAAATAACAACCACCTTGTATATGGCTAAAGCAGTAACAAAAACGGGTATGAACTGCCTTTAATGAAGTTCATAAGGACATATTCTAACAGTGTTAATGACTTTTGACATCAGATTCTTGTTCTCCAAAGAAATAAGCACACAACTTAGTTGTCATTACATTTCTTGGCAGTATTATATTATGCGGATAAACGAAACACTGAAGAGCTGTAACTTGGAAGAGAACTTCTTCTTTTTTTTATTTTCCAGTCAAAAGCTTGTTACTTGCACAGCAAATTTTTAATTTATATGAAGACATGATACTGCACAATGTCTTGGTTTTTGAAAGGTTATTTTAAAAGCATTAATTCTTTCCACAACTTTGGCTAACTGGAATTTGTTGAAATTTCATTCACCTGCAAAGTTGAGTGTGGTACACTAAAGTATCCAATGACTAAAAACTAATGATTTTAGTTGTAAGCATTTTCTTTTTTATAAGAACCATCTTTTATGTTTACTTCCAATAAGAAGCAATTAAGGTATCATAATATCACAATTCCAACTGCCCATCTCACTCTTAACATTCATATTTAGAGATCCAAATAAAATTGTTCATGTTGTGTAGTTATGTTAATTTTTTTATGAACTAGTCAGATTTGGAATAGCAATTGCATTCATGAATCATGTGGCAACTTCATTGCTTGATCATTTTGCAAACATTCTTAAAATTCAGTTTTTGCAGAAGCTAAATACAGATGAAGTAGTTTGAAGTTTAACAATTCATTATTAAAGCAATAATTTTCAGGGGATGTGTGTTTTTATTGCATTCAATGGGATTCAAGACTAAAATTTTTTTCCACAAAAATGTGATCTTAAGTGTTGGAAAATTATATTCAATGATTACAAAAAGCAGTGTTGAAATATTAAAATGTTGACCCAGTTGTGAAACAGCGACTCAGAAATAAGGCAATACTGTAAATCAATCTGCACTTCCCACAACTTGTTACCTTTTGTAATCCAGGCTTGTTATTTCTTTAATTTCATTTTTTCCATTGAAATCTTATAATCTTCTTACATACAACTGAAACAGTATGTATTAAGATAAGTATTCATTCTCTTAATTTGATTAATTAACCAATCTTCTATTTCATAAAAATAGGTGGTATTCTCTTGAAATCATTCCCTGTTTTAACAAAGAGAATCTTGCAGGTTCAGATCACTCTGCCGTCTGTCTCCTTTCCCAATATTTACACTGTCACCACTTCTTAATTTAAATAGCTCTTCATATTAGTGAAGCAAATATTGTTTAAAGCTTCATTCATAGGTGTGCACGAACGACTAGTAAAGTGACAGATTCTAGGATTAACAACATAAATTCAAAATATTTTATTGACAGGACAGAAACGTATGCTTTGGAATTTGTTTGATGTGAAGGGTACGATAAATATGTTAGCAATTGTGGCTACTAGGGCAATGTTTTGGTTCAGTCTTCTACTTTGGTTACGGCAGGAGTATATTTACTTACTCAGTTTGGTTATATTATTGATATATTTGATGGGAGATTTTATTTTATTTTTTGGGTGTTAAACTAAATATAATGCTTTTAAAGTAGTAAAGGGACTAGGGAGGACTAGACATTTCATATATCAAGATTCTAAAACATTGTGTAATACTGCTATTTCCAAACACATTTATAGTTTACAAGATAAAATTACGCCCAGAGAATCAGCACCACAAAAATCAACACACTACCACACAACACAACCCCAAATCTTCCGAAAAGCCTTTCACTTCCCAAAGTTTTATTCAAATTGCCATTAAAATTATTATACATGAAGACTCATCCACCAAAAATAGCATGCTGCCAATCATTGCTATCATGGCTGTAGTAGAATGCAAGGTTAATTAAATCCAAAGTTCAGGAATCTATTTGCAGCATTCACTATGATTCAGTGAAAAGAATTATTAAAAAATATCAGTAAGCCATATACTGTTAACATCAAGGCTAGTTCAAGTTTTGGGAGTACAGTATCTAAATGACCATCACCTACAATTTGTAACTGATAGCATATGATACCACAGGAACCACTCCTTATATTTGTATGTAATAAACAGTACTGCCTTTTCTTATATACATTTTAATTGAAAAATCCACCTATTCATCAAACATATAGTCCAAAAAACCTTTACAGAGGATCAGGAATACACAAAGCAGATAATCTTGAACTCTAAAATACATAACATTTTATTATCTTGTTAGTTAACACACTAACAAATCTAAGTGACATTTACACAAACATTCTAACATTCATCTAAGAAATGCTGCATAACCTATTTTTACATTGCTTACATTACAGTAGTTACATAACCATGGGGCAACAAAAAATATCCTTACGCAGGGTTATATTCTTGTCGAAAATCTTGAAGCTTATCTCTTGCACTCCACAAACAATAAACTGCAGCTAAACTAAATCCAATTCCACCTCCAATGGCACATTTTCTCAGGCCAGCTGCAACAAAATTTGAATATACAATCCTGGTATTATACTTCTTGAAAATGAAATGAGGTACATAATTTCATAAAGTATGTGAATCAATAAAACTATAAAATAAATTTGAATAACAAAAACTTTGAGACAATCTGGTGAAAGGATATTTCATTATCAAAAGTGAGCAGTAAATAAAGCATTACGTCCTAAAAGTTAGCATTTCACTAAAGTTTTAACATTCCTTCATTAGCAAATTCTGCACCATATTTTAATGACGTAAAACAGGAACAAATGTACTGAAGAATTAAATAAAAAATAACTGTATAATTTTGTAAAAGAACATTGATTTTATTGGGATATATATGAGTAATGTAACTTGTTACTTGATACTTCCAATAATGTCACAAATTCGTGTTAATAATTCACATTTCTAAATGATGATTAAATTTCAGATGAAATATTTAAATACAAAACCAAATATTTAATTTTAAGTTGCACATATTTTTGTAAGACCCTTTCTATTAAATTCAAATGAATTTTAAATTTTATTATGTTTTTGTGACGTTTTTAATGAAGTAAAAACCACAATACACAAGAGCTGCAAGCCACCACTTCCTGTACGCTCCATTCCAGAAACTATCACACAAAGTTCTTTTTTTTAATGATTCATACATCAAATGTTACAATTAATGGTTTATTATGTGCTGTTAACCACATTTTAGCTATGGCAAAAATTAAGGTGGTATGTTTGTGCAAGTTGCTAATCAAACACTCAACCATTCATTACATCTATTAACAATAGCTGCTTGTAAACATAAACATATCGTGTACCCAATTATTTGTAAATAGTTAAAAGAGTAGTATTGAATAGTTGCTCTAGAAAAACAATATTTTTGTAATTTTTGAAAAAACAAAAGAATACAGCAATACTACAAATTTAAAGAAAAAATGTGGAGCCATTTATAAGAAAATCTTGTTTTTGTCATTTTTTTTAAATTGCAAATATTTCATGCACTATTGCATCACAACTACTAAAAATTTTCAAAACAATGTACATGACCTTAATGAAAGAACTACTTATGGACAACAAAATTCATTTTAAGAAAAAATCTCAATCATTAACTTTACAGTTGCAGGAAGACACCAAAAAAAACAAAAAATTGCAATTTTAGAAAATTCTGAGTGAAACCTGAAAATAGGTCCTACTCCACCTTTAAAAGTGTATTTAACTCTATTCTTACATGAAATTTAAAGAAAAAGGAGGTCTTTGAGTAAAGTACCCCCAAATTTTAAAGAATGTTTTTCAAAATTTCAAGGCTTCAACTAAAGCCAGATCGACAAGGATTTCTTCAATTTGGAAAAAAACTTACGCATAGTTTAGGTGCTAGTGTGATTCACATACATGAGACTAATGGATGTTTTGAGGGAGAAAAAAAAACAACAAAAACACAACAACAACAACAAACCACTTTTGGTATCAGGGGACCCCAAAACATGTATTTCCGTTGAATTCTCAAAATCGATTTTCCACAGCATTACATAACTTTCTCTATACTATGTATATTACTCCATATATATGTACATATACAAGAAAGTAAAAAGGTGCTTTCACCATTTAACTTCTTCCATAACTTGTATGTGCTAAAAAAATGTATGCCCGTGAAAATTTTTCCTTAAGAGCCTGTACTAATTTGAACATCTTTTATTAAAAAAAATTAGCGTGGTAAGAGCCAATTTTTTCCCTACTGTCTTGAAGAACAGAGATTTTCTTTCATTTAAAGTATTTTTTGGAAGTACTTCGCCACGGTCGATCTAACGAACATACTACCTTAATAACAAAGATGGCATTACACAATTTTCCTTTTTTGAAAAGAATTTCAAGTTTTTTCCTTTCACAACTCAAATAAATCAATTTGTCTCAAAGTTTTTATTCTATGAGAACTTTATTTTATTACCTGATGATTTATATAACAGTCCTGTTGCACTAGCAGCAACAATTGTATTCAGTTCATCATCACAGCCTCTTGCCCATGACAATATAACTCCAAACCCACTGTACATGACAGCTAATACTCCTAAAGTGTTTGCAGTTGCAGATCCTTGCTTCATTACATAATTAAGTAGCCTGAACAAAATAACACATTCTCCAGTAAACAGTTTCACTTTGACAATAAACATTTTTAATTGATTCTTTCTTACTGTGTACGTCTCAATTTTCCAGTGTGACCAGCTAGAGTTGTACTCTTCAGACCATTATAGAATCCTCCAATGCCTCCAATTCCAGCACCCAACATACAAGAACCTCCGATTTGGGAAAAAGCTAGTTCGAAACGACCCCTCTGTCTCGCTACTCCCTCAGGAAATATAAATTCGGGTTGACTTTGTGGCAAATATACTGGATTGAAATTGAGGTAAGGAGACAACTGAGCCAAATTCTGCTGAGAATGCACTGAAAAACAAATAAAATTTACCAATAAATTAATTAAAGGTTACACACGCTTTCGTTATTGTATGTAGAGTATTGTAGGTATTGTATATAAATATATTAACACTTTACCGGACACGTTCATGCTGGGATCTTTGCTTGAATACGAAGCAGCGTACGTTGCATCGGGGTCCGGGTTGCTCATTTTTCCCGCAAAGATCTGAATGCAAATGGAAAACTCAGAAACTTTTTATCAATTTATTCCTCGCCACTTTTCACTGAGATACTATTAAATTTTATAGGAAGTCTGCACACTTACTATTATCAATCGATGGAGTTTACCCTTCTTCTACAAATCACTAATTGGGATTGGTAATATATCTTACTGCTGTTACAAACTCACTTAATGAACACTACTTATTTGCAACATATTCCAACTACACTTTGTCTACAATTACAACCTATGCTCAATCATCCATCGACCCACACGAGGACACAAGCTTACCACTAAGTTACCACTATTGCATGCATGTATTGCATAGCGCATAGAACTTCGAAGGACGACGTGCTCTTTCAGCATGGACTTTGAACATGACACTTCATTCATGAACGATCATACCAAGCAATTCTCGTGTCTTCTCGTTCCTTCGAACGAACTGTCTCCGAACAATGCGAGATGAGACCAAAAGCGGACAAGATCACGATCACGGTATAAGAAATATAGGAGTGTTCACTCCACAATGTAAGAAATATCTGCGATTTTTTCGTAGCTGCCTGTGACACTTCACCAGCTGTTACGGTGCCATCCAATCGGGACCTTATCGTTACTCCTTTTGAGTCATTCTCAGTCTTGCCAGAAGATGTCTCATGATCGCGAATGCATCAAGCCGTGCTGCAGATCAAACGACTCTAGCGGCAGGACTGAGAATTATTAAAAAAGTCGTGCCGACGCCTCAGCCGCCACGTTAGCAAAGCCCATGGTGGAAATAATTTCCACTATGGCAAACCCCAAGCATAGAAATCGTGAGCTTACGGACACAACAGAACATACGTGTCCATTTTCTTTCCAAACGTCGTGATCATTTTTCGTTGGAGGTTTTCCTCTGCCTATAATGGTTTAAAAACGTTGTTTTCTTTAGGTACACTTTCCCGCAGTGAATGTCCTTTTTTTCTCTAAAATAAGATTATTTTTCACGACAACTAAGTTGTGTCCAATAGTGGACTGGGGCAAAAGAGGCTAGGAGAGACAAAGCAAGCTTTTTTATGTGCCCTAATGTTCCCCAAAACGAGGAATGTAAAATTATAGCACCCTCGGAATAAAGAGAACAAAAAGAAATTTCTGCTTTGAAGCAAGACAAGTTAGATGGTTATTTCAAGTCAATAGTAGGTTACAGGTTCCACCCATCTTCGTAATTCGCAATTCATACGCCAAAACTTTTCCTGTCATTTTCAGATGTTTCACGTGGAAACGTGCAGATTTTCCAAGTTTTTGCTATAATATAAAAAAAAACATTAAAGAATATAGCTCTCAATAAATAAGTTGTCATTTACTTACATTGCCTGAACGTGTAGTTCAAACAGCAGCAAAATATGTATGAGCTACTAAAATTTTATGGACCTTCAAGGTTTTATTTGTGTAAAAGCTAAGCCATCTTCTTCAAGACATTTGTGTAAATCTATGCCTAAAAATTACGTAGGTCACCAAATCAGTTTTTCTGGCACCAGATCAAGTCGCGTCTCAATTGTTTTGCAAGAAATGGCATCAAGTGTTCATTAGAACTTGTCAAGCAAAAGATATTGAAAATATTTTTCATAAAAAATGTTAACATTAAAATCGTTGGAGTTAACAATTAATATTTTAAGCGCGTGATTTGAATATTGAAAACCTACCATCAACATTTTAATTCAACACAGGAAACTGCAAACTTCTTTTAATATAAAAGAGTGCAAGATTTATCTTTGTAAATAACCATATATTTATTACAATTTATTAGTTGAAAAATCAATAGTTAAAATATATTAAATTCTGGTTAACTTAGTGTTGCAAGTTCCTCCACTCCGTGAAAAATCACGAACATTTTTGGGACTGTGTTTATGAACCAGACGATTATTTTCCAGACGATTATTAAAGTTTAAGATAGGTAATATTTCTCTCGATTTTAAAAATTAATATAAATTTCTAAAATAAATATTTAAAAAGACGACAGTTTATAAAACTGTACGGAAGGTGTCACTTCTACGCCAATAGCTCAGGGGCTCGAAATTCGTTGGCACTTTTCATAAACGATGAAAGGGGACATGGAACCAAATGTTTCATACATTTCATTTTATTATAAACCAGCACCTTATCATCGTTAATATCATGATAGTATTTACTTCGAACCATTTTCAAAAAGAAAAGATAGCGACTTGACGTGTAGATAAAAGTAGAGCTTTGTAAAATCGCTGTCAGAACCTAAGAAATGATATCATTATAAATAACAAATGTGAAAAGACACACACCTCGGCAACTGCAGAATACAGCCAAAAATTTAGTGAAATTCTAGGAATCGCTTACGCGCACAGCAGAGGTTGCCACCCAACACTTTCCCGCCAGTGTTGTGACGTCGTATTGTGAAGATGTGACGTCATTCTGGATATCTCTATGGTGGCGTTCAGTCTTCCGATTGGATGACACCTATCTTATTTACTTCACAAGGCAGCTAAAAAGCATAGACTAAAGAGGTTTTTACTCTATGCTAAAAGTATACGTTGTATACCAAGCTAAAAATATACTAAGACAATGCAGATGACCTTCCGAAAGGGAGGAAAAACGGCAGCAAGTGGGAAAATAAAATTCAAAAACAAACATCTCGAAATAGCCCAATATTACAGATATTTAGGAATAACACTTCAGACAACAGGCAGCTCATTCAAAATTCATATTAGAGAAAAAGCAGCTACGGCGATTAGAGCCATGTACTCAATCAAAAATATCCACAAACTGTCACTAGAATCAGCAATCAAAATATTTCATGCAGTCATTAGCCCAATCATGACATACGGAATACAATTAATATGGGGAAAACTCTCAATGGCTGATCTGAGGTCCATAGAGAAAACCAAAGCTAGATACCTGAAGAGAGTCTTGTGTCTTCCAATGAACACACAATCAAGATTAGTATATGAACTGACCAGAGAACCATTCTACATTGAGGACTTAAGATACCAAGTACTACTACCATCCACCATGCAAAGCGCACGAGTGCTAGAAGAAAGAATAAAGAAGAGAAGAGAAATATGGCCAGAATTCTACTCAACTGGTGCCATGATGGAAAGAAAATGGACGGAAACAAATCAGGAATTGAGACATTTGATCACAAGACTGGTGACTCATGGGTTCCATCACAAAATCTGCGCAACATCACATCATCACGAAGTAAAAGAAGACTGCATGTGATCCCTGTGTGGTGAACAGTGTGAACGATATCATATTCAAAGATGCAAGAAAAGAACTAAAACAGTGACAGAATATAGCAAAGAACTTCAACTTTTTTCTTATGCACTTTCGTGCGCACTTCATTATTCATAAAAGTATACGTTGTGGGCAGGTTGTGCTAGTGTTACCGTGTACACGTGATGTTAATCTATGGTGTACAGCTGTATGTTAGGCATGCCAACTTCCGCATATAAAAATTGGCTTATTTGTTAGAAAAACGAAAAGTATTTTAAATATTCCATTATTCATAATTAGACATCGGATGTTTAGGGAAATGCCTATTCTTTTCTAGAGAACTTATTTAAAGGCTGAAAATATATGTCCACGAATCATGACAAATGACATTTGACGGAATTTTATAATACTTATTTTTGCTTATTTTAGCATAAATGCCTATTTTTTGCATAAATGACTTTTTTGCCTTTTATTTAGTATATTTATAAACAATGCTAAGATATCGGAAAATCGGCGATGGCCATTCATTACGAAACCTTCAATTCACGTCTCGAAATTTAAAATTACGAGAGAATTCCTGAAAGTACACCTACTGATTTTTCTCCATTTCCCTATTTCACAAATACTAGCCATGATCTGAGAACATGAACGATTGACAATATGCCGAGGGAACCAAATTTTAAGTGGAAATAAATATAAATTCCCAGAAGGTTTGTGTTGCTAGTGTTGGACTGCTAAAGCATGGTGGAAATAACACCCTGCGCTAAAGTATATTTCCACCATGTGCTAAAGTATATGCCAGTCACATCGTTTAGATATCCTTCGCATTCAAACTGATTTTGTCTCCCAGTCGTCGCAAATTTGAAATTGTGATCCTTGAAAAGTTACTGGTAATATGTAAATATTGCTGGTTAATGGAAACTATTAAGAATAAAATGTAGAAGAGTTGTAAATATGTATATCTAGTTTTACATTAAAATATACGAACTGGTTTTGTGCATTTTAAGTTAACAAAATAATATAGACAAAAATTACAATTTTTCCCTTTTATTGTGTACTTAACTTAAGACAGTGCCTTTTTTCTTGACTTTTTCAGTACCTTTTTAGGCGCCTAAAAGACGATTTTTTAATGCCTAAACATCCGATGTCTATTCATAATATAGACACAGAAGAAGCCGCTGAAGAAAGCTATACTATTAAATGAAGCTCAGGACGTACTCTCTGGAATATACTGTGCGAGCAGTGCAAAGAATATAGACCTGTGGACGAGCGTGAGCGTGAGTGGAGTTCGGAGCACCTGCTGATTGCTACGCTCATAGACAAATAATAAGTACTCTGTGGCTGTGCTTGCTGAAGTTGAAGTATGCTGCAGCGACATGTGACGCATGTGACGGGAGTAATCCTAACCTTGTTCTTTGTCGAAAATACCGGTGATATGTGTGTAGGTACAGTTAATGCAAAATAAGATAGTGCTGTTTATTATAATATTTGTAAAATAACGCCAACCTTATAATGGTGGAACAATACAGAGAAACCCGTTTGTCTGCAAAAATGTAAGTTGTGAATTGGGTAATTTTTGTATGCTGCATGAAATGTGCGGACGGTGTTAATTCGTTGGTAATGCTTTACTTCCCTGCGAGAATTACCTTCTAGTTTTGAGGTACCTTCCAGGTTTAAGAATTCAATTCTCATGCGAGATCGAAATTATAAAGTTGAGCAAAAACTTGTGTTCTCCTGCATAACCTTAATTTTAATATTTCATAGAAATTTATTTATTGACATTTCAGGGCGTATATCTTGGTGCTTAGAGCAGAATATTTCATATCACGGAGTTATTGAATGTGAGCAGTGGGTTGCCACAGGTGATTGAGGATAGTGTAGTTGCAGTTCTATCAAAACCAAATAGTCTTTTTCAGAATAGTACTTTTAGCTTAAGGCAGTAGTAAATAGAAATTTTATGTAGAAACTGATTGTTCAATTTGAAAGATTCTGAAAAGTTCTAGAGAATACATTTTCTTGATTATATTCTTTGCAATATGCATCTTAGAGAATTTCCAACTGATACAGAAAATATGATTGTCACAAGGTGGCCACTCTGGAAAATACGGGAGAGGGGAGGATTTCATAAGCTCTAGTAAAGTCGGGGGGGAAAAATCATTGAATTTAGAATTGTTTGAAGTCAGGGAAAATCTTATGAGGGGTATTATACTAAATATTATTCATTTAAAAAAATATTCCAACAAAAATTAGCGACTCAATATTTATTTATTTAGAATTTTTTTTAATTTGTACTTTATCCAGCTGAAATTATAGATGTGACGTAAAAAGTAAGGGGCAAAATTCTTAAATACGAAACACTACATAGAGAAATTTCTAATGATACTTTGCCAAATGATCTTAAGATATGAAAACTGTTCGAAATAAGATCGTTATTAAAAGCAGTTGAAATTAATTACCAGTATGTAATATTTTAATAAAAAGTAACACCCTTTTAATGTTAACATTGTAAGGAAAATTTCTTTAAAAACAAATGTTCAAGACTGTTAAAAAGCAAATCTAATTTTTCTTTTTTTCATTTTGTTTTCATTTTTACAGTTCCCATGTCTCATTCGGGGTGGATAATGCTGAAAAAATTCAATCTCAAGCCCATATACATGTTGTGGCAAAAAGTTTGTATAACCAAGATGCTCAGAGAACTCCAGTTCCATTTGGAGTTCTTGATCGCCGAATGGTATGAGGCTTTCTCCCTAATTTGTTATGAAAGTTTGCAATCCTGATTTGCTTACTAATCAGTATTTATTGCAGGGTACCAACCAAAAGTCAGCAGTCTGTGAAACTTGTGGAAAAGGGTTAACAGACTGTGTTGGTCATTATGGGTACATAGATTTAGAGCTACCTGTGTTTCACATTGGCTATTTCCGATCTGTCATTGGCATTCTACAGACTATATGCAAGGTATTTCAGTTTGTATTGGAGTATTTCTGTTACTTCCCATTTATAAACATGCTTGATCTTTCTGAAAATTATTTATTTCAATGACAGTGTAAAATTAATGTTGATTTGAATTTCAGACATGTTCAAGAGTTCTACTTCCAGTGAAAGACAGAGAAAAATTTAGGCATAAAGTCGTGAATCCTAATCTCCCTTATTTAGTTAGAAAAGCTTTGCGAAAACAGATATTGGATTTATCCAAGAAAATTTCCACGTGTCCTCACTGTGGAGACATCAATGGAACTGTCAAGGGTGCTGGTTTATTGAAAATTTTGCATGATAAGTATCGTTCAAAGAAAAACACAGATAATGTGCTGAGTAAGAAGATAGGTAAGTGAAAACAATGTTTACATGTTATTCTGGCAATGTGTATATCAGAAGCAGGTTGATCACCTTAATTTAAACTGTTGGAATTTCTGTAAAACTCAGTACTTAAGCTCATATGTTTGCCTGATCTATATGGAAGAATATTGTGTCATGCATGTGAATTACATATATTTATATTTCACATTTCTTCATCTTGGTTTCCTGTTTGTTTGTTTTTTCACTTTCCAGCGGAGTACAGTGAAGCTGTAGAAGCAAATAATGAATTGTCAAGTGTAGTTACATCAGGTTTGCTCTATATACTCAATCCTTTGGAAGTGTTGGAAATTTTGCAGAAGATTCCAGAAGAAGACATTCCATTTCTATTAATGAATCCTGACAGAGGCAAACCAAAAGATTTGATATTAACAAGGTTACCAGTGCCTCCATTATGTATTCGTCCATCTGTGGTGTCAGAGTTGAAATCTGGAACGTAAGATTCTTTTTCTGAATGATATCAATTTTTTTGAGTTTTCCTGTTTCTTTTTCATGTTCTCTTATAAATGGATTGTGATATGAAGTTAAATTGTCATTTGTATTTCTTTTTTTACAGTACTGAAGATGATTTAACAATGAAATTATCTGAAATAATATTTATCAATGATGTAATAAATAGGCACAGGCAGACTGGAGCTAAAGTTCAAATGATTAATGAAGATTGGGAATTTTTACAGTTACATTGTGCATTGTATATAAATAGCCAGACATCTGGAATCCCACTTAATATGCAGGTATAAAAATTGGATTGTTAATTATATGTACCTTATTAGATGATGTACAATAAATGGGCTTCAGTATACAGAGGATAAATTATCTAGAAAGCAGTGGAAAATCTAGCTGTTATTCCTCTTTTCTTTTCTTTTTTTCCCCCATGATAAAAAAAATTAAAAACTATTTGTTCTTTTCAGCCTAAGAAGTCAAGTCGTGGTCTAGTTCAAAGATTGAAAGGTAAACAAGGGCGTTTTCGAGGAAATTTATCAGGCAAGAGAGTGGACTTTACAAGTCGAACTGTCATATCTCCTGATCCAAACCTTAAAATTGAACAGGTAATTACCAAATGCATGAATGTTTGAAATTTTTAATGATGGAAGAGTGGTGTGAATGATCTCATAAACTGGTATAGCGTATGAAGGATTCTAGTACCACATTAGAATAGATATTTTATGCATCGAGACTTACCATAAAAAAGATATAGTTTTGTGACATCTGTATACCTGTAGAAAGGAAGAAATAAATTACAATTCCTGTTTTTATTGAAAGTATTTAAAAATATTTAAATACTTCCTTAATAAAAATTGAGGCATCCAGTGAGAGATGGAACTAACTCACCCAGGTTACAAGTGGTGTTCCTCAAGGTTCAGCTCTGGGCTTCATATTATTCATCCTATATACTTGCAATCTCGGTGATGATCTGTCTTCAAGTTGGAACTGTTACGCAGATGACACCAAACTATTCTCAAATCCACTGAAGAATCACCAGATGCTGCAAAATGACCTCAATAAAGTGGTGAGATGGTCGGAATCTTGATTGCTGCCCTGCTAAGTGTACGGTCTGCTACCCCAATAAGTGTACGGTCCTCCACCTAGGAAGAAATAACCCAAATCTTAACTTTACCATTGGAAATTATATCCCCAGTTCTACAACAGTACAAAACGGTCTAGGCATTTTTATCACTGAAAATCTGAAATGGGATAACCAAGTTGCTACCGTTACCAAAAAAGCCAATATGCTACTATACCTGATTAGAAAAGCTTTCTCTACATTGCGTCCATCTTTGGTAAAACTGATCTATACAACATACATTAGACCTATACTTGAGCGTGC
Organism: Teleogryllus occipitalis; assembly: GCA_011170035.1. Lineage (NCBI taxonomy): Eukaryota > Metazoa > Arthropoda > Insecta > Orthoptera > Gryllidae > Teleogryllus > Teleogryllus occipitalis. Next base: position 98,415 of record BLKR01000474.1, on the reverse strand, counting down.
CAATGTTGTTTGGTCTCCCTACAATCAAAAAGTTAAACAACTTGTTGAAAAAGTACAAAGGCAAATAATTAAAATCCCTAGGGAACTACGACAATCTGATTATGAAGGAAGATGCAAAGAAATGTCACTTCTGATTTTGGAACTGAGAAGAATCAAGGGTGATATTATAGAAACGTTTAAATCTTGAATGGATACTACAACATTCCTGAATTTAACAACTTCTTCACAAAAGCCACAGATTCTAGACTATGATGAAGCTGGTGAAAGTAAAAACAAGGACAGGACAACGTTCTCATTTCATTGTAAACCGTGTAGTAAATACATGGAATGCACTTCCCGCATGCTATATAGAAAAGGAAACCCTGAACACCTTCAAGGCTAGTCTGGGCAATTATAAATTTATGATTAATTGATTATAATACTTCTATATACATATACATTCTATCTCCATACATATGATCTATGATATATAGTTGTGATTTAATTATAATTTTGTTAGTAAATTTAAATTAATTGTTATATAACTTATCACACCATTGTTAGATATGTGTACAACAGCATGTTGCTGCCACCATTAATTAATAAAGTAAAAATAAATAAAATGAAATAAATATTGCAAATGATATTGCTACTGAACTATGCCTAAAGACAATCGTGAGCGAATACATCTTGGCTCACGACACGTAGATGGATGAGGTAGACATGGCAATATTAAGCGTAGACATAGTGGACAATTTTTGGAGGGAGTTCAAAACCATATCAATAAATTTACCAGGTATAAAAGCCATTATTCATGAAATCATAATGTAAAGTTTATAGCTGAAATGCATAGACATTATGAAAAGGAATGTCATAGCTCTGGGACAGAACCTGTAAAATATGAAGCCTATGCAAATGTGTTTCAAACAGAATTTAACGTAAGTTTCAAGTTTCTGCATTCTGACATCTGTAAAATGTATGATGAGTGGATTGCATCATACAGATGTTGTTCCGTTACAAGTGAGACTTCATCAAATGAAAGCTGACAAATCATACAGTATGCTGAAAGATTATAATATTGAAAGTTTGAATAATAATTGTCATTATTGCTTTATAACGAATGACCTACAACAAGCCTTACCGACACCAAAGATTCCTATCGGATTCAGTCTTCTATTTAAGGTGACTGTGGATGTATAACTTGGGATTACGTGTGTGGAATTCCAAATCAGCCACTCTGTGTATGTGAATGTCGGAGGAAGACATATTCTCTTTAAAGTAATGTATCATCTAGAAGATGTTACTGGAATTGTTAATTCATATTTTCCCAATTAAATGAATTTCATAGATTTAGAACTGAACTGATTATACCTCTAATAATCCAGTTACAATAATGAGTCATATGATAAATGTATAGAACTTAGAATTGATTGATACTAAGTAAACCATATTGTTTAATGAAGTGAAATCCAAATTATGGACTTATGAATGATCAGTCAGTTGTAATTGTTATATGTTTATTTCATATTCAATTGTAAATAACTTTGTGAAAAATGTTCCATTTTTAGTCATCGCATAAACTATGAAATGTATATTTTGTAAAATGGGCATCTACCATTAATGTAAGAATAAATAATATGTCTCTAGTCTAGTCAATTAATTCTTTAACTAACTTCATTAATTTATTAGTAACTAAAAATAATTTATAATCCTTGACTTCATGAAAATAAATTTCATTTTATTCACTGAAGTGCAGTTGATACCTGCACTCCTGATGATCTAAATATTTTGTGTTGCCTTATTTCACTTGGAAACTCACCAATGGCTCGCAGTCCCCAGTTTGGGATCCCCTGCATTAGAATGATTCATGAATTATATTAATGAAAATTTTTGTTTTTATTTTTTGTTAGGTTGGAGTTCCAATTTATGTTGCAAAGCAACTGACATTCCCAGAACGTGTGAACAACATAAATCTTCAGCTTATGCGGCAACTTGTCATAAATGGTCCAGATAAGCATCCTGGAGCAAACTTTATTGTTGAACAAAGAAACAATTTGAAAAAATATCTTCGCTTTGGGAACAGGCAGAAAATAGCTCAAGACCTGAGGGTATGTTATGATAAAATAATATCTTGTAATATCTGATATGTTTATGTGTAAATAGGAGTGGGACACATGTATATTTTATCTTTGAACCGAGTTTGTGTTGAAAGAGATTTGAATCTTGAAAACTTGGCACATTTTGCTCCACATAAACTTTTCAAATCCTAATCAAAAACTTGTAATGTATTCTGCTTGCTCAATTTAGGAGTTTTAATTTCAATTTTTTGTAAACTATATTGATATATTGCTTTTATTTATTTATTTTTTCCTTTCTTTCTTTCTTTCTCTCTTTCTTTCTTTTTTTTTTCCCCCTTCTTCTTCTCCTCCTCCTTCAAAGTAGACAAAGTTAATGGACAAAGCAGAAGAATTGAAAGTTCTGTTTGTTGGGATAATTATTATACAGATAAAAGAAATGGAACTTTCCTTCTCTTCGTCCTATTAAGAAATAGTGTTATGAAGGTGTTTTGTGTCACCTTTTTTTCTAATTGTTATTTTCTTTTCAGCCTGGGGATATTGTAGAAAGGCATCTAAGAGATGATGATATTGTATTATTCAACCGTCAACCAAGTTTACATAAATTAAGTATTATGTGTCATCGAGCTAAAGTCCTTGAACATAGAACTTTTAGGTAAGATTGTTTATTGAGGGAGAAGGAAAAGACCAGAAGACTGAAAGAGAAATTTACATACGATGTGTTATTGCTCATACAGATTCAACGAATGTGTTTGTACTCCATACAATGCTGATTTTGATGGAGATGAAATGAATTTGCACCTTCCACAAATGGCTGTAAGTTATTCTTTTTGACTTTCTCATATACATATCGTAGGGAAATTATGTAATGCTCCTGTGCTGAAAATGTGCCTTTTTTGAAAAGGTTTCATTCATCCACTTGCTTGTCTCTCTGTATGTGAACAACACTAGCTCCTAAACTGTTCGTATTTTCTCCAAAAAAGTGTTCCCATTCAACCTGGACAATGCTGCAGCATCTCACATGAGAAACAAATCTTGTAACATTTATTTATTTCAAAATGTAACAACCTAACAGATACTTCATCTTCTATCATTCTTGATATAATAGCATGTGAATCGCTGACTCATACTAAAAGAGAAGATACTTAATATAAAATGAAGTAAATTTCTTTCACAAAATTATATCTATTTAACATCTTACTGTTAAATTGTGTGTGGTTCATGTATTGGGAAGAGGGAGGACGCGAGTAATTGGGGAGAGGGAGGACCAAGCAACTCATGTAGGGAAAACACAAACGACGAGTGGTATATAGAATTTATTAAATGGCTTACCCGGTTAGCGAAACCTTCTCACAGAGTGAGTGGCCGCACGATACATGCCTCCGGCATTCCAGCTGTCTAGAAGTGATTGTAGTCACACATAGTTTAAACAATACAAAGCATAAAATATTCAATAAGTTTGCTAGGAACAATAAAACAGTTTTATCACTCAGGGTTAGTTAATTCAACAAATCTTTTTTTGTCAGGTGCATTGCTATGCAAAAAGGCAGCGTAAAATTGAGAATGAAGGTCAGGAAGGATGGGTAATCATATTAGTGTATTAAAGTTTTGACAGTCTCTATAAGATCTTTGTGGAACAACTACCAACCCTTCTGTCTCTAAGGGGTTGGTAGTTGTAGACAATGCAACCTTTCTTCATACACCATGTTCCTGAGTGATATCGGAAGTTTTGTGGCTATGGGCTGAACTTTTTCCATGCTGTTTATATCTTTAAAAAGTGAAGGTGCCAGATAGTGGTCGAATTCTAAGATTAGTGTGCTATATGTTGTGTATATTGCGAACTCCTTTCCTTGGCCAAGAAAGCTGGTCGCAATCACTTGAGCAGAGATGGAAGGCTACCCATGCCCAGGTTCATGCTATATTTATAGAGTATAACTTGCTCTGTAATCTTAAATTTTTGAGCGAGTGTGATTTTAGAATGTATTGGACCTCAGTACAGGACAATGAGAATCTGAAAACTGAATGGATGTAACTGAAAACGAAAAATTAAAAAACAAAAAATTTTAACATGCAAATCCACTTACACTTGTGATCTTCAAATACCACAGATGAAAAGAATATACTACAGCAAATGAATACCCAAGAAAATTCATCAAATTATCACAGTAAAAATAAATGTCAAAATAAGAAATTATTGAATGGCCAGACAAAGAACGAGGCAAACAACAGAGCTCTGTCTCCACTTCAAAGAATATGCTTCATGCCCAGTTGAGCCATTGGTGTATTCTACACATCGAACTGTGCTAGTCTCACAAACAAGGAAAACTTATGTCAATTCAGGTTCAAGTTGATCACCTATACCCACCCCCTTTACAAAAAGATTCAGTTCTAATTTTATGTACCAAAGTAGCCCAAACAGATTGGAACGAGCTATTTCTCATTCCGTCCTTGTTGTTATTCGTTAAAATCCAGTTTATTATTCGTTAAAATCCAGTTTATTATTCGTTAAAATCCAATTTGTCACTCACGCTCTGACTGGCTATGGCTCCTCATGAGCCCACAAACTCTGGCATTGGGCCACTGAATCCGGAGTAAGCATTCCAAACTGCAGCAGCTGCCGATCTCTGATCCTACCTCACTGTGCCATACCCGCCACAGAATGTAACAGCAAGTCCAGCTCCAGAAAGTTGTGATCTTTCTATCAAGGCCCTGGAAGCTCCGCCCTGGCACTGGGCAACCGTTCTCAAATTGAACTGGGCAGGCCTGAAGGCTGCATGCGGCCCTGCGCCAGGACTTGGATCACCTCACACCACGGCAACCAGCACCTCACGTGGCCCCTGCTCCTTTTGTCTCAGGTCTCTTAAATGTCTGCCACAGCATTGTACCAGCATTATACTAAACTCAAGTTTTTCGGAAAGTAGAATGAAAGCATTTTTCTCATGGACTCTTCCCACCAAAGATTGCTATTCATTTGTTTCTTGTTAATGGTGAGAGGTCTAATTGGCACCGCCAGTCACAATTCACAGTGGCTACCACATGGGGCATGCAAATCTCCAGGTCTCTGGCCACACTTCCATGCCACGACGTTCCTATATATGGTAGTGCAATTGGGGAGAGGAGGGGAGCTCTTGAGGATTCAACCCTCCCCCCCCCCTCCCACAGAAGCCAATCATTTCTTCACAAATATTTTGTTTTCTTTTCTTGCATAGAGCCTTCATAGTATAGAAGGAAATGTTGAATGTTGCAGTGAAAAAATTTGGTTTTTCAAGAGAAAACACTTTATTTTTCAAAAATTGAAGAAATTCAAAATTTTTTCAGTGTCATCCTGGAACTACAAATATGAAGGTAAACATTTTTTTGTTCATGAAATGTGTTTATGAAAAACAGATCTAAAATTAATGTTATATACGATAAAAAAAACAACAACACATTCTGCTTAGCACTTTGTTATGTATTTTGGGAAACATTCCTTGTAGGCTTCAATACGCTTGCTTTGGCCTCGGCCTCTAGACAGGTGGTCGGAAGATAACCCACTCCCGATCAATCAGCTTGGACTAGGTCTTGTACTGAACTCCAGGGTGAGCGAAGGGATTCACGATTGTTCAGCACTGTGTTATTCCCCCACTACATCCCCGTGGCAACCCTGGCTCTCCGATGGAGTGTCCCCTTGTTGGGTTCCGTGGTGGGTGGGAACCAGGGGGTTGAATCTGATATCCATCTTCATGGACACAAAACCCCCGCTCTCCTCCACAAGGAAGAGGAGATCTCCAGAACGAACTATTAATCTCAATAGTTTCTTTTTGAAAGAAGAAGATAGGCCAAAGAAGCTTAAATGGCATGGCATGCGCTGAGGAAGGAAAATCATTTAAAATGGTTAGTGCTATAGCTTTGGCGCGCGCTATAGAAGAAACTTATAGGAAACTGCAAGCTATAGTGCGACAAAGGAATGGTACCCATCTTTTTGAAGCACGATCAGATAATCACATCGATAAAATTATGAAAAACTAAGCAGATTGCCAGCCTCCAGGTGGAAGTGACCACTCACCCAACACCTAACCTTTGTAAGGGAGTGGTTAACCATGAAGATTTTTTGGCAGAGAGTGAGGAAGACCTAGTTTCCTTTTTTAAGAGCCAGGGTGTGACTGATGTCTATAGGATCAAGAGGAGGGAGCATGGGTGAGAAATCCCCACTTCTACTCTTATTCTGACGTTCAATCTTCCAACTCTCCCTCAAAGGATCTTGTGCGTTTTCTATAACCTTCACATACGGCATTACGTACCCAACCCTTTGTGGTGTTTCAAGTGCCAGAAGTTCGGCCATACACAGCAGCGGTGCATGACAGATAACCCGGTGTGCGGTAAGTGCCGGAGAACGATGCATAAACCTAAACCCTGCGCCACTACACCGCATTGTGTTAATTGTGAAGGTGACCACCCGGCCAACTATAAGTAATACCCTACTTCTCCGAGAGAACGAGCAATCCAGAAGATTAGAGCAGCTGAGAAAGTGTCCTTTCCTGAGGCCAATCGTTGATTCCAAGCGAGGAACCCTCTCCCTTGATCTCTCTCGCTCCTCAGACGCCTTGAAGGTTAAGACTCCAAGGGTAGCAGCGAGCTGTCAAACAGAATGAGCTACCCCCATGTGGTGAGCTTCGCATGTCAGGTGTCTCCAGTGGACCTCCCTGTGGATACCTCACCTCTGCAAGGTGGGAGAGTGGTCATCCCAACGAAATATAAGAAAATTGAGAGAAAAGCTCAGCCATTGCAGTTGACCAAACAGTTATCTCAGCCTATTTTAATGGAAGTTGATGTCAGACACACATCTGCCTCAGACTCAGCCACTAAAAGCTCGCCGAAGCCATGAATAATTACACCTTCCAAAACTCGCCCTGAGGAAGCACCCAACCTCCTGGCAATGCCCAGGAGGTCTCGGCTTCGGAAGTATCTCCCATTGGAGAGGAATCTCATGCATCCGGTTCCCAACGACAGAGGAAAAAAGACAATACATAATTCCACCATGGCTCTCATATCTCATATGGAACACTAATGGTTTTTCCTCGCGATAGCACGATCTTAAACTGTTGTTGTCTTGTCACAATCCTCTGATAATCTATCTTCTAGAGACTCACCTCACCCCACCCCACGCAGTCCCTTGTCTGTTTGTGGTTTTTCCCCTTACAGGTTCGATGTGGATAATGGTCTCTGTGCTCATGGCGGAGTTCCTTCACTGGTACATGATTTGCTGCTGTTTACAGAGGTACCTCTTCAGACCGACTTTCAAGCAGTGTGTGTGCAAGTGCACCTCACATCCCTCACACTCGCTGTTTGCACCATTTACATCCCTCCAGGACTGAGTGTATCTGCTCATGAACTTCTGGGCTCGATAAGCGAACTGCCCTCTCTGTTCGTGATAGTTGGGGATGTAAATGCTCACGGCCCTCTCTGGGGGTCTTCCTGCACTTGTCTGAGAGGCATGTATTATACTCCGTAATAGACACAGCGAACTAGTTTATTGTGAATTCCAGTGAACCAACTCATTTTGCCATCTCCACAAATTCGAGCATGTTTATTGATCTAGCACTCTGCAGCCCTTCTCTTGCAACCATCCTACAATGGTCCATCCTAGATGACCTGTACGAAAGAGATCATTACCCTATTATTGTCCACATTGATGGACTTGCTCGTGGGTTGATGTGTCCCACTCAATGGTGTGCTGACTGACTGACGTTCCAAGCGATTGGAGGGCGAGTTTGTCAGTGTTGAAGAAATGGCAGCACATTTTAACAGTGCTGTACTTCAACCTGCGGACATTACAATTCCCAAGTCAACCAGTAAATCACGACATCCCTTAGATTGCTCAAGGGCTGTTGGTGCTCGTAAGAAAGCGTTGATTACATTGATTCCAAAAGGTGCAGAGTGAAGGAAGAGAGAACCATTTTAGAAAGGAAACCTTCATACATCTCCTCTCTGAATTGCCATACGCCACCACATCTGGTATGGAGGAAGGTGCGTCAAATTAAAGGATATCCTTCCTGAAACTCAGTGCAAGGTCTTCTTAAAAACGGTCAGATGATCACAGCTTGAGACACCATTGCAGAGGAACTTGCCACTCATTATGAAAATATGTCAAGTTCGGCAAACTATGTTCCAAACTTCTTTTTGTTTAAAGAAAGAATGGAAAACCGCGCTTTGGATTTTTCCAGCAGAGCACATAAGGATTATAATACCCCTTTCTCCATGTATGAAATGCGTTCTGCTCTGATGCTTGTGAAAAAAAAATCACACCAGGTCCAGATGAAATCCACAATTTAATGCTGCAACATCTTCCCGAAACGGCCATGCAATTCCTTCTCTGGCTCTATAACCATATCTGGGAAGAGCTCACCATCCCTACCTTTTGGCAAGAAGCCAGCATCGTCCCAGTTCTCAAAGAAGGAAAAGATCGATTACTGCCATCATGTTATCGACCTATTTCTCTCACAAGCTGTGTATGCAAAGTGCTGGAATGCATGGTGAATCAGCGTCTGGTCTGGACCTTGGAGTATAAAAATCTGTTGACGCCAATCCAAAGCGGGTTTAGAAGAAACTGGTCAACCCTGGATCACCTCGTTTCACTGGCAACAGCTGTCTCTACATGTTCATCTTGAGACAACATCTTGTAGCCATATTATTCGATATAGAAAAGGCCTACGACACCACTTGGAGGCACAGCATTCTACAATCCCTGCACTCTTGGGGATTTTGAGAGAAGCTTCCTCTATTCTTCCAAAACTTCCTTTCAAACAGATCCTTCCGTGTTCATGTGGGCGATAGGCTTTCTCGTAGTCACCTCTTGAAAATGGTATCCCCCAAGGATCAGTCCTGAGTGTCACTCTGTTTGCCAGCGCCATCAATGGTATAGTGTCAACTGTGTGAGAACCTTTAAAGTCATCATTGTTTGTGGATGATTTTGCCATCTTCCGTTCATCCAGCAGCATCAGTGTGATACAGAGGCAACTCCAAATGGTGCTCAACGAGCTCCATGAATGGAGCACATCAACAGGCTTTAATTTGTCTGCTACTAAATGTATCAGTTTGCATTTCTGTAGGATATACCATTTGCTTAGCAATCCAGTCCTTAACTTGGGAGGAAATCAGCTTCCATTCACTGAATCTGCCAAGTTCCTGGGGCTCACATTTGACAAGTCCCTCATGTGGTGTACTCATATCTGTGGGCTACAAAACCAGATGTGGCTCCCCTTTAATCTTCCTTGAATGCTGAATGGCACATCACGAGGTGCTGACTGCACTACCCTATTGCGGTTATATTCACTCAGTTTTGGATTACGGTAGTGAAGTGTATGGCTCAGCAGCTCCCTCCACTCTGCGACCCATCAATAGTATACACCACGTTGGTATCTGTCTCAACAGGTGCATACCGTGCCAGCCGAATTGAGTGCCTTCTAGTCCAGGCTGGTGAGCCCTCCTTAAAAAGAAGGTGGGACATTTTATTAGCATCTTATGGTGCTAAAGTATCAGGACTCTCTAATCATCATTGTCGCCAAATAATTGTCTATCCTGAATATGAAACATCATATATTCTTCAAACATCACTGCCTCAGCCCCCAGGTATTCGATTGCGAAATCTTTTGCGGGACCTTAATGATGGTCTTCCCACCCCTGTGGAACTCCCAAGTCCCCCCCATTCCCCCTTGGAAACTCCTCCCCCTGAATATTGACTTCAGACTATTCATTCTTCCCAAACAAACGACTAGTCCTCTTGTTTACCAGATGTATTTTCAGGAAATGAAGGTAACCTATCCAGACACATTCTTATACACAGATGGTTTATCATGCAATGACACAGTGGCATGTATTTTTATTGTATTCCAAGTCATCAAATCGTATTGGTTACATTCTTGGTGCAGTACCTTCACTGCTGAAAGGTATGCAATTCTTGAAGCTCTAAAATACATTGAGTCAGCGACTTTGCACCAAGCATTTCTCTGTTCTGCTTCTCTCAGCTCACTACAAGCTGTCTCCTGTTCTTCCTCAGACTACCTGACAGAATCAATTCAAAACCTCATTTATTGCCTTGTGTCTCGCCACTATGATCTGGTACTGAGTTGGGTCCCAGGCCATGTGGGAATCATGGGGAACGAGCTGGCTGACCGGGCGGTGAAATCAGCGACAGTGAATACTGATGTTGACATTCCTCTTGTACCATGGTCCGATGTTAAAGCTTTTTTAAAACGATCCATCTTTAGAGTATGGCAGAGTGGCACAATACCACCTATGAACCAAGTGCAATAAAAGATTCTGTTAATTCCTGCCGTTCCTCATCCTGACCTTCTAGGCGTGAGGAAGTTATTTTAACCTGTCTTTGTATCGGACACTGCCATTTTTCTCACAGTTTCCTCATTTGAGGTGAATCTCCTCCTACCTGTGATTCATGCAGCTGGTAAGTTGCATCAGCAACACTTTTAATAGAACTTTAATTTATTTATTTTAGAAACATTTTATCATGGGTGCCAATGACCTTAGTAGTTGAAGCACCCCTTTAAACCTAGTCAATCAATCAATCAATCAAAAATATGAGTATTTTGTGCAAAATTTTGTCAAACAGGCAATATTTATTTTCTTTAAACCATTTTTTCGTAAAAATGGCACCACAATTTTGATTAAATTTTGACCTTAGCGTAAAGGAGGCTTGAGAGATTGGTGCAGGTCTCATGTTCGTTGAAATGCTTGATGTTTCAAAAATTTTAAAATATTATGATTTTTCAGCGTCTCCCTGCAACTAAAATTGTGAAGATACACTGCAAGTACTGGAACATATCATTGCCAACAAAATCCTTGATTTCGTACTGGCATTCGAGCAGATTCCTCCAAACCCAATCAGTTTTGAGCCTGGGCATTCACTTATGTCAAATCTCCTGATGTGTCTTCAAGATTGGTTTAAAGCCTTGGATAATGCCACTCCAACTGATTCATTCTAGGGACTCAAAGGTTTTTGTGAAATAGAGATGAACATGTGCAAATTGCTACCTTAATGATCAGGGAATTTACTATGGGTATTACTCTAGAATACAAAAATTCGATACTGAATCTCCTAGTTTCCATCTTTAAAATAGTACCAGTGAGAAAGTAAGCAACAATTTCAACAATATTCCTATGAGCCCATGCATCTTCAGAAGTCCTCTTGGTGAGCATGTTGAGAACCTCCTCCATTCTACTTGAATCCCCTCAATCACAGTAACACAGCATCCTTTCACTCATAATTTCATATTGGTGATTAAAAAAATCAGAATGGCAAGGTGAATAGTGGAGGGAGTGGAATAATCACAATATTTTCGTAAGTCAGGAAATGTTGACACAGAATACATTTGAGCAGGACCATATTCTATTGGAGCATCCAAATTTTGTGTGTCCGCATGCCTGGGCATAATTCATTGAACTGTACTACCAACCTATTGCCTCACAAACATTGTGGATAAACAATCTGTATTGGTAGTCTCTCTAACTGTTCACAATTCCAGTATTCCATTTAGAATGGTTTTGGATATATGCATGTTGATGATCTTCTGGTATAATTGCCTTCAACTGAGGTTTATCTGTTCTTGAAGCATTTGAACTAAAAAGATAGGTTTTTCGTTACATCATGGAATTACGTGCAAAGATTTCCTAGAGTCTACAAAAGATTTAGGTTGCACTATTTTGCACTTTCAAACAAATTTCTAGACTGTTTATTTGCTCAGTAGAATCTGTCATGTCAAAACCTTCTAAGACATGAAAATATATAACCTTATCAAATCACCTAGAACTAAACATTGTGACCCCACAATTGCACAGCTAATGACCCATTCATTCACAAAGCATATTGCAAGTGCATAATACTGCCTAATGGCAAACGTGTAGTTTGCAATTTTCAGTCTCCAACCAGATGGGTAGCACCATGTTCTTGTTCTTACAACCATTTCTTTATTAATATTGTAAGATATTGTTATTAAACATTGCTGTGAATGTGAGCTTCTGTAGGGGTGTTTGCTCTTGCTGTATTAATATGTAATTATTTCTCTCTCCGTACAAAATTTCTTTTGGAAACAACAATAGCCAATTTTTATTTTAAATTGAAAATTGTTTTTATTTATAGAATAAATCAAATCTGGTTACTCCTCGAAATGGAGAACTGGTAATTGCTGCAACTCAAGATTTCATAACCGGGGCCTACCTACTTACTCAGAAAGACTTTTTTGTGACACGTTCCCAAGCATGTCAGATGGCTGCTTGTTTGCTAGCTGCTGACGATTCAGCAATGACTGTTGACCTACCTCCACCAGCAATTGTCAAGGTAAAAAATATTACAAAAATTATTTTGAAATTACAAATGTATGTAAATGATATATACAGATTGAAAGTGCCTGCATATGGCTGCAATTGTCTGCAGCCAGTCAATTGATTCTTCACAGCCCAGGAGATGCCACATTGTAGGCACAGTTGCCAACATTTTGGCTGTTGTACTGAGACCTGTGGTGCCCAGTATGATGGCACTTCGGCAACTGTGCCTATAGTGTGGTGTCCCTGAAAAGCCAACTATTCTATATGAAGATCGGCTACACTGTTTTTTCCGTTATTTTCTCTTCTTTCCATTTTAGCCCATGAAGTTATGGACAGGAAAACAAATCTTCAGTTTAATATTGCATCCTAATAGAAGTTGTCCTGTAAAAGCTAATCTTCAAACAAAAGGTCGGGCGTACACCAAAAATGAAGATCTGTGCTTCCATGATTCATGTGAGTAAACAATGTGATGAGTTACATCAATCTTCTGTAGCACCACCCCTTAAAAATTTACAAATGCATTTTTTTAGATGTTATTATTAGGAACTCAGAACTACTGGCAGGAACTATGGATAAATCAACTTTGGGATCTGGATCCAAGAACAACATATTTTATGTGTTGCTCTGTGATTGGGGAGAGGATGTTGCTGCTAAAGCTATGTGGCGATTGGCAAGAATGACGTCTTATTTCCTTATGAATAGAGGATTTTCAATTGGTATTGGAGATGTTACACCAGGCCAAGGCCTTTTGCGAGCCAAGCACGATTTGTTGACTGCAGGGTAAAATAATTTATTTAGATATTCTTTCCATTAGAGTGTTTTTTAAAGTTTATTTTAAACTAACAATTCCACAAATAGAGATTTGTTGATAGATTACCTGATGTTGGAAGGGTATTTACTTATAACTCTCTCTCTTGCTCTTCTATTCCACAAGCATTAAATGAAGGGTTTAGTGCATGGATTTTAGTTGCTTTGCTTCTTTTGTAAAAAATCACAAAATTTATCATATAAAAGAGAAATAATTACCAGTAATATAAAAAAAGTTCCATGCAAGTTTACTAAATCTCAAATATCTCCTTTGGCCATTTTCTGAGTTAACACCTTCTTGCACTTAGCTCTTCAAATGCATTGTGGGTTGCAAAATTTATTTTTTAAATGAAAAACCTTTCCAACCTCAACCTTGGAGTGATTCACAGTATTTTTTCTAGATTGCAAGTAATAAGTATGCTGTGTATTGGTTGAATTTACTTGAGGCATTTTATAGTTGTGCTGGAACATATACTTGTATATATTTTTGTATGCTGAGGAATCACAGCAAATTTTTTCAAAGGACCAAAAATTTGGAAGTTGTAAGCCTTATCAAAAAATTCTTCACTTGTAATTCACATTTCCTTCTTCAGAACACAATAATAGGGAAGATCTATAAACTAGTATAAACTAATTTACCTACAAATAAGTACTGAGTAAATACTAAAGTACATGCAAATAATCTATAAACTAGGGCATAAAAGTTGGTTTATTGCGTGGGAAAACACAATAATATAAACATGTTAATGAGATTTCTCTGCATTAAAATTTTCATGATGTAGGTATGGAACATGCAATGACTACATCCAGAAAATGAACGAAGGGCGCCTTACCTGTCAGCCAGGATGCTCTCAGGAGGAAACATTGGAAGCAATGATTCTGAAGGAACTATCTGTAATCCGTGACCACGCAGGCAAAGCCTGCCTTAAAGAACTGGACCCTAGTAACAGTCCTCTAGTAATGGCTTTAAGTGGATCCAAAGGTACAGAACTTAATGAAAGTGAACCCTATAATTTACTTCCATTTTTTTAAGAATGTGATCCAATGTAGAAAATGAGAACGTTGACCTTGTTATAATGTTAAGACTGGCTGAACCCATGCAAAAATGTTGCACACTCTAACTCTTTTACATGTTTTGATGGCCAGAGATGTGAAATCAATTCATTAACCCACAAATAATTTCTTAACTCATCCCATCTTGTAAAGTGTTAACTCAAGCAGACATATTAAATACAGCATGTAGGTTTCTGCGGTCAGCTTGCCAAACATTCAGCTACCAGGTGGTTCAATGGTTTATAAGTCCTTACATATCTCTCAAAAAATACACGTTTTCAGTTTTTGAAAATACACATGTTCTGCTGAAACTGACGTGACGAAAAATTCGTGAAAAGTATTTCATTATACAGTAGAACCCCTCTTTTACGCTTTTCAAGGGACCAAAAAAAAATGGTGTAAACTGAAGGGAAACCCTTTTGCATGTATAATAAAATACTGAAAATTTACAACCCACTTTTATTAAATATTTAAATATTAAATAATATATATTACATCAAAATACAAAAATTTTAGTGTTTTAAAAAAAAGTATAATATGGATGACTGTTTTGCCTTCTGGTGAATTCTTTCAACTTGCTTTTAAAGTTCATACACATCATCAAAACTATTAACATTACCATCTGCTGCAGAAATATATTTTTACTTTCTCATGTACATACTTATATATGTAGTAAAATACGTAGAATAGAGAAAGTTATGTAATGCTGAAAGAGAATATAGAAAGAATAGAGAGAATGTAGAATAGAGAAAGAATGAGAATTTTATGCTAAGAAAATGTTTTTAAGGCTAAACGTGCCGACACTAGTTCAATTTGACTCCACCACGTGGCAGCATCAAAGTAATCAAAATTTACTTGACCGATAACGTTTGAACAAATGGTCTGATTTTTGATCTGTAAACGACATTAGATGTCTTTTAAAAATAGAATTTACTCTACAAAGCAATTTTTTCAAAAAAGATTTCTTAAAAAAAATATTTTTAATTTTTCTCATAGTTCTGGAATGAAATTAAAAAATTTGGGCTTATAGCATGATGACGACATGCTTCCTAAATCCAACGCCATGTCAATCATGCAAATTGGATGAATAAGAACGTCTTAAAGTGAAATTTTGGAAAACACCTCACCCCTTTCCCCGTTCCATGCTGTTGTGTCACCCACTGGTTGTGGGCTCTCTCGACCTGGTGGCATGGCCTGCCTCGGTAGCCTCTGGCACGGGAGGAGGCTGAACTATCAGGAAAGGCAACCCGGGCAGTCAGTTTATGCTTTCCCACTGTTGGGAAAAATTCTTTAAATTAAGTATTTAAACACATACTCAAAATACATTAGTTTTTGAATTGCTAAATACATATGTATTTAAAATACTTCAAATATTCAAAATACAGTAAACACAATACTTTCGCATTATAATTTGTGTATTGCAATGAATATTGTAATTGTTAATTATATTAAATTACTAAATGTGAGTTATAAATTTCTGAACAATAACTAAAATTTTTGAATGTAACTTTCACATATACTTTCACAAAAACACTTTCAAATATAAAATGACATCAAAAATATATCTAACTCAAATAAACAGAATGTCTTTTAAAAATGACTAGTTTTTCAAACAAATCATCAGACTATAAACCCCTAGTTAGCAAATGTATAAAACCCACAAAGTCAAACAGTCATCAACTGGTGCGGATGAGCATAAAGTAGTGTTACAAACAAATAAATACATTTTTTACTGTCGTATAATTGTCCCATCATTTTTAATGATTTAGGCTTATTATTTAAAAATGAAGAGAGATAAAATTCAACAGCTGAAAGGGGCTTTTATTTTTGTTTCAATGAGATCCATAAACTAGCAGAATTGAAAAGTAACTAACATCGTTATGTTCTTCATCTGTATGTAAAGTATTTTAAGTATTTCTTTTTCTAAATACATCTATTCAATATATTTAAATACATGTCCAAAAAACTCAGAAATTTAATTTTTCAAATGCAAAATGTATTTCAAGTACAAGTATTTAAATACTGCCTAATCCTGTGCTTTTGTCCCCCTTTGCATATATTTCTCCCCATATCGAACTAGGGATGCTGTAACAGAGGCGAACGGTATCGTGTTATCTGTAATAGTAGTATAACACTATTTATCTTGTACTCATTCTATATAATCCATTGAATCTTCACTTCGATGTCTGAGTTTCCAAGATTTATAATAATTGTGAGACTCCATCTTTATATTTTGCCGTGAATTATCTCTGCGAGCCTGATTCAGTCCTCTCAATGTGAAACCATGAAGCAGGTTGTTGCTCCGTGAGTACCTCTATGCATCGGGAGGTCATTCTTTTACCGCTACCCACTGCTAAGGGCTAGGCTAAAGTGTCTGTGGGGAAGAGGGTCCAGGATTTACAAATCCAGTATGGCAATGGGACTGTGTTTCACAAAGAGACAACATTGCAAATGCTCACACCAAGTTTACAGATTGACTGGCTTATCAATCATACATAAAAGGCAAATGACAAGTATACTTGCTCTGTGTATCTCATAGAAAACATGGGAGAACAATCGGTAATAGAAGGCGATTTGCCCGGCTCTACAGGGTTGGGTAAAAACTTAAAATTTAGTACTAATTAAATACTTCGTCCAAAAACTTTGTAAATAAATATTTAAATACATACTCAAAAAAACAGTTTTTGATTCGAAGAAAACTCATTTAAAATACTTGAAATACTCAAAATGCAATAAATACAATCCTATTGCATATTGATAGTCATACAAATTTCTGAACAATAACTAACTATAAAATATAAATATATTCAAATATAAAACGATATCAAAAATAGGTCTAACCCAAATAAATGAAATTTCCTTCAAACAACTACTTCCTCAAACAAATCATCAGACAATAAACTCCTAGTTCATGAATGTATAAAACCTACCAAGGAAATAAAAATCACAATACGAAAGATCAAATTTCATTAGAAAACATTTAGTACACTTACACTGGATAAGTGCCCTTAATATACAGTTTTAAATAAAATCTAGCGATGATACAACAGTACTTACTTTCTTTTTTTTTTTCCCCTCCCCATCAATTTCATCCCCAAATTATGCTCTAACTGCGCATTTTAAAATAAACTGTACATGACCTTTGCGATCTTCGAAAATACGTCAAGTTCGGTGGAAATGGGACTAGCACCATATTTTTATCATCAAAAAATTCGAGTGGTTTTCTGGGAAAAATTATAACATTTTTTTTATTGCCTATATTTCACGCCGAATTACACAAAAACTACTCATATTATTGAAAAACTGAACATGATCTTATTTCAAGATCTGTTAGAACAGATTTCAGTGGGCAAACATCTATCTTCAATATTATAGTTGTAGGAAGAAGCCCCAAAAAATTGCACATTAGCAATTTTCTTAAAATAAGGGGTGTCAACAGACACAATTCTTGCACCATTCTCTTGCATTGTTTGCACTATCCAAGGAGAAAATTTAATCAAATAATTTGGTGTCATTTTGAGAAAATTTTGAAAATGGTTTTGAGGCTTCATTGAAAGTACTTCCCAAAATCAAAATATCCATTTGAAACTCCCAAAGGCTCAAGTTCGTTCAGGTGGATTGGGGATTATCAGTTTAGGAGAAAATTGACTAAACAGTTTAGGCATTAACATTGACCACAAACAGAGACGTTTTGCCGTCAATCAGTTTTTCGGTATGAAGGACCCACAAAACGTGGATTCTCACCACACCACGTGATAGAGGGAGTAATTTACTATATAGCAACAGGATTTATCCATTTTTACATTACCAGGTCCTGGCAATAAGTGTTTTATGGTGTACGGTTACATAACTTTATCTTCTTACGAAGATTGAAAAGAGGGAGAAAGTAAATTAAATGTTCACAATTTGATATTCCATTAATAAAATATTCATTAAACCAAATTTAAAAATAAATACTTTCTCTGCCCACTTTTTTTTGTAAGAGAATATATTTATCTCTGTCAGCAATGACAATGGTACGCACGTAGAAAACTCAAGAACGAGCAGAGAATCTTTGAAGCACTCTCTTCGAAGTCTTCACGTGCACCAATTCTGAATTAGTATAACACAATATATGTTTATTGCTAAAAAGATAACATTAAATTAAATAAAAACTATTTTTAAAATTAATCAAATATATTTTCGGAAATAATTTCAGGAGCATTGGTAGATTTGTAAAAAATTGTAAAATTAGCAAAAAATGTAAAATATGTAATACAATACAAAACGTAACGAAGAATTAAGATATTTTGTTAAGATTGCCACAATTCACTGAGATCACAAATTTCAGAACCATACATAGAAAGACAAAACATGAAATTACATTAGAATTCGAACTCTAGCCATGCGATCATCGGGCAGTTCCGTGAAAGACAATTTTGACTTTACTGAAAATATATTTTTTTCTACATTTGAATATAGAACTCGATTTATACAATATCAGTATATATTATATTGCATTGGGTGTTGGAGGCATCTCGCCAGCGCGCTATTTTATGACTTTTTCAAATTTCTCCAAAAATACAAATTGGTGATATTTACACTATTAGTTCAATTTTCTTTTTGAAAATGGTTTCCAAATGGGAATCGATATTTTAAGTACTGCCTCAAACAATTTTATGACGGTATACGAAGCAAGACGGAGTTTTATACTACTATTTCAGATGTTGCGAGACCGTTTGCCTCTGTTACAGCATCACTATATTTTTTCTGAGGAAAAAAGTATATTGATGCAAAAGGGCGAAAGTATAAACCAACTGCCCGGCTTGCCTACCTGAAAGTGCGGCCTCCTCACGCGCCACAGGCCCCCAGAGCTGGCTGTGCTGCCCCGTCGAGGGAGGGCCTCCAACAGGCGGGTGATGTAATGAAGGGAGAGGGGGGAGGTGTTTTTCCAAATTTGATTTAACGACGCTCCAGTTTATCCAATTTGCATGATTGACACGATGTTGGATTCAGGAAGCATGTCGTCATCACATTATGAGCCCACCTTTTTTTAATTTCATCCCAGAACTATAAGAGAAATAAAAAAAAATTTTTTTTTTTTTTGCAAATCTTTTTTGAAAAAATGGCTCCGTAGCGTAAATTCTATTTTCAAAAGGTGTCCAGTGTCGTTTTCAGATCGAAAATCAGACCATTTGTTCAGACTTTATCAGTCAAGTAAATTCCCAGTGATAGTGCTGTGATCTATTCAATTTTCCTACAAGTATTTTTTTTTGTACATTTAGTCTTAATGCTCTTTTCAGTTGTTGAATGCAGAATGCAAATTTTACCAATATGAATTTCTTTTTCAGTTTTAGCTCTTGTAAAATGCAGATTCCCATTCAGCAAGTGTTGAATCGAGAGTCTACACAGCCTTGTCAGCATGTTGTGTACCTAAATTTCGGCAACGATTTTTAGTCATTTTCATGTTGCAGTTTACTTGATCATATGCTTTTCGTTTTAGAATCTCTTTACAGGCCCATTCAAAAATATATATTTTTATTATCCTTGCAGCTTATTGTTATCAACATTCACGAGTTGTGAGCCACAGATAGGCAATGTAAAAACATAAAACCTAACTTATTAGACATATTATGTGAATATAAGTCAACCCCAGACTTTTCGAATGAGATGGGGGGGGGGATGTATCTTATATTCAGGTATATATGGTATTATTCAAGTTACTAATGTGAGAAACTACATGCTGTTGTAGCATCACTAGTTTTAATTTGTCAACAACTTTTTTTTTTTCCCTTTTCTTTTTTTTCCCTTTTCTTTCTTTTTTTTTTTTTTCTTCTTCTTTTTTTTCCTTCTTTTTTTTCTTTCTTTGTTCTTCTTCTTCTTCCTCTCTCTCTCTCTTTCCTTTTATGTTTCTAACATACTGAATGTAGTAACCAAAATAATGTTTGTAAAATGTTAAGTAACAGTATTTTAGTTTCAGTTGAGCTTTGATACAAATGTGTGCCACCAGTGATTTGTCATTTTCTTTGTGTTAGGTTCATTCATCAACATTTCCCAAATGATCGCTTGCGTGGGTCAACAGGCCATAAGTGGACATAGAGTACCCAATGGATTTGAAGACAGAGCTTTGCCACATTTCCAGAGACATTGTAAGTTCTTGAGATGAGTAGTGAAGAGAAATATGTATAAAATGTTAATCAAGAAAGCAAACTTTTTTCTACCTGAGTACTTGGGCATAGTGGGAGACTGTTTGTTTGGCTGATTTTTGGGCAGTATGTGCATTAGAATTCTGACTTCAAAAATCTGGACTTAGTGAGTAATGACTTTAATTTTTTCACAATATTTTTTCCCCCTGTATTTATTTTAATGTATCGACATGGCTTAATAATTAAAACTATTGATTCAAAAATAAGATTCTTTAAATTTTATTATATTTTGACAGTTAAATGAAAACTATTCTTGACAAAAATATAAGCCTGTAGGAAAATGGATCTAAAAGGAAGTTTCCATAATAATAGTAATACTATTAGTAATAATGATGATAACAAAACCAATGACAACCACCACCACCACCACCTACAAACAGCAACAAACACACACTCCCTTCTCCACACATTACACGCCACACACAACTTTGGCTGTACAAACATAAATATTTCTTATCTGTCAGGTTTATTATGATTCATTTGTTTTAAAAGAATGTTTTCTCTTCTTGTAGCTAAAATTCCGGCTGCCAAAGGGTTTGTGGAAAACAGTTTCTATTCTGGATTGACTCCCACTGAGTTCTTTTTTCACACAATGGCTGGTCGTGAAGGTCTTGTAGATACTGCTGTTAAAACTGCAGAAACTGGATACATGCAACGGCGACTTGTGAAAGTAAGTTTGACACATTACCACATCAGTTTTCTTGTTAGATGTTATGACAGTTGTTGGGATGGGTTGTTGACAGTTGTTGGGATGTTGAGGTGGGATAAAGAAAGATTCATATATATGAGACAAATTTTATACACTGTATATGCAGGACTCGCATGCAGTCCCGTCACATTAATGTAATAACCACTCATCAAAATCATGAATAATCCCCCTTTGCAGTGCTGACCACTGCGAGACATGCAGGTAGAGAATCAATTAGGTTCTGGATGGTACTGACAGGGATGCATAGCCAACCCGACTCCAGTGCAGTGGCCAATTGTGCTAGATTCCTCGGTTGCAGATCTATGGTGCAAACAGCCTGATCAAGATGGTCCCACAGACACTCAGATTGGGTTTAAATCAGGGGAGTTTGTTGGCCATGGGAGTACTGTCAACTCATCCTGGTGCTCTTCAAGCCACACACGTACACTGCAAATTGTAGGACATATTGCATTGTCCTGCTGATAGATGCTGTCTTGCTGAGGAAAAACTATCTGCATTTTGGAGTTGAAATGGTTCCCAAGGATGGCTGCATACTTCTGTTGATCCATTGTGCTTTCCAAAATAACAAGATTATCTAGAGAATGACACAAAAACATTTACTACACCATCACCCTTCCTTCTCTAGCATGGACCCATCCGGTGATTGTTGCAGGGTGTGTGCTTTCAGACGTTTCATACCATATATGCCAACGATCATCTGTCCAATGGAGCAGAAAACATGATTCGTCTGAAAAGATCACCTGTTGACATTCAGTAGATTTTCAGTTGTGGTATTGGCATGCAAATTCTAGCCTTCGTCACCAATGAACAGTACTGGTTTTGGATATCGCCATTTTGCCATGCACAGTATACTTTAATCATAGTGGCACGCAAATATTTTACAAACACCCGTTTCGGAAATGCTTCTGGCCTTGGCCAGAAAGTCAATGATCGTGCCCTTTCTGATGTCCGATAAATCGCTCAGTGTCTGGGAAATGTGGTTTTACAGAATACTAACATGAAAAAGTATTTTGAGGATTATTTTTGACAGGCAACTGAAGTTTAGGCATGGCAATCAAAATGTGTTACTGAAGCAAATAGATCACTTGGCCTTTTCATGTGATTTAGCTGTAAAATCAAATCTCAAGGTTTTATAGATTATGTTTAAGGAAAGGATTTTAAAGTGTAGCACCTTTTCAAAAATATAGCTGTTTTCATACAGATATTTTAATATATGTATTTGGTGGATGAAATGAAGTGAAATAAACACAATTTGCTACACCTATCTTTTACATAAACCACCAGTAATGTATACCCCCAGCAACAATGGTCAATCTGCAGCCATAAAGACAAATTTAAATTTCAAGTGTTGCTGAAATCCACTGTCTGTGACCTGAGGAAAATGTTTACCCTTGCCATCCTGTCGCCATCAATACTAAAAGAGCACTGGCAGATTTGGAGGGGAGTGAGGGGAAGTTGCCTGTGTCTGCATGAGCACAATGGTTCCCACGCAGGCAAGTGCTCCTGCAGGCGCAGTTTGACACGCCTGCGAAGTACGTTCTACTATACAATCTGCAGGAAAAATAAGTTCTGTCATTACTGTTTGTTAAATTAACAATTGTACTTTGTGTACAATTGTTTTAACAGTTTTCTATGTACTACTGTGTTGGATAAAGTTCTATGAATCACCTCGTGCAGACTCTATAAAGAAGAAAAATTTGGGGCAAAATGATACGTATATTCTAGAAACTGAGATCATGTAACTGGTTTAAACCTTAATACAGTTGTTTCAGCAGCACCTTTTTGTGAGTAATTTCTGAACCTTTTTTTCTTCCCTTTTACGACTGTAATTTGCACCTTAAAATCCTTTCCCAAATGATGTTTAATAGTACAGTGCGTTCAGGATTGGAGTATGCTTGTGAATTATGGTCTCCTGACCAAAAAATTTCATTTCTGTTGATAATAATAAGAATTGATATTTATAGGCCCTGGAAGATCTCTGTGTTCATTATGATGAAACTGTGCGAAATTCAATTGGGAATGTTATTCAGTCTCGTTATGGAATGGACGGGTTGGATCCTACATACATGGAAGGTACATATTTTCAAAAATGTTTAATGCCAAATAATTTTTGTTCATCTATTTGTGTGTGCTCATCCACATGGTTGGTGGTCATAGGTAAAGATTGTCCAGTTGATTTCCAAAGAATACTGGACCATGTTAGATCAAAATCTCCTCATAGAGAAGAACCTCCTCTTGATGGGCTCCAGATAATACAAGCTACTGAAGAAATTTTGAGGGACTCACAGTGCAGTTCTCTAGATGAAGGATTTAAAGTGGAAATGCAGTATGTATTGTCTAACAGAGGGTGTAATATTTCATTGCAATATGTTCATTCTAATGTTAATTAATAATTTAACATTAAATTTACTTGCATTGTTCTTGGTTTTGTGTACATGTTGGCCTATTACTGTTTCTTAATATTTCCTGATGACAGGTTGATGCAGAGGCATTGTTTTTTTTATCCGTTTTTATCTTGATATTTGTGACTGCTAAATTGCCAAGGATATTTGCCAAAACATTGCTTTCAACACAGAAATAGCTTCACTGACTCCAGTGGATTAACTTGCAACATTATACTTTTTTCCAGAACTTTCTTGAAAAATGTAGCTGCTAGAGTTGCAAGAATCTCTCGTAAATATAATTTAAGTGAAAATACTCCTCATTCTGCTTGCATCAAAGAGTTGGAACGTTTGACCATTACACAATTGGTTGAATTTTGTCATTCTTGCTCGGCAAAATTTACACGATCAAGAATTGAACCTGGGACTGCTGTTGGTGCTTTAGCTGCTCAAAGTATAGGAGAGCCAGGAACTCAGATGACCTTGAAGACATTCCATTTTGCTGGTGTAGCGTCTATGAACATCACACAAGGTGTGCCAAGAATCAAAGAAATTATCAATGCGAGTAAATCTATCAGCACACCTATTGTAACAGCAGTATTAGAAAATGATTCAGATCCTGAATGTGCAAGAAGGGTCAAAGGTCGTATTGAGAAGACAACATTAAGTGAAGTGAGTTGTATTTTCTGTCTTTTCTTTTACTTTGTGTATTCTTCTTTTTCTTCTTCTCTTTCTCTCATTCTCTTTTTTTTCCTTGCTCTTGATATTTAATATTTGATGCTTCTACATAATATGTAGGAAGTTAAATTAATATACATGTATTACCTACTTGAGAAGAAGATGCTTACTTTTCCATTGCTGACAAGACTGCAGACTCCATTCATTCACTAGAATGTATATTTATTATTTCATTTGGGATTTTGTTTGTTTGTTGTTTTTATTTTGAAATTGAATTTTTTATTAAATAGAGGTCATTAAAAAAAAAACTGTAGTAAAATCTGTCTAAGCCGGAATCGATTGGGTCACAAAAAAAATCTGGTTTAGAGAGGTTTCCATTTTATACAAGGTTGTCCATTTTATGACGAGTGATATTGATGTTTCTGTCCTAAAAGTAGTGAAGGCACTGAAGTCAATATAAAAATATCTTGTTACAGTATAGTGAAAGTCATAGGTCACTTGTCCATAGGAATTTCAAACATTTATTGTGGAATCCCTCTTAGCATTAAATTAAATTCTTTGGCTTGCTCTATGAATCTTATGTTTAGTTTTCAGGTCTTATCTTTTAACCTACCCTACAAACAAATCCATTCCTAAGCTGCCTGATGTAGAATCAGAACAGACTGCTGTGAGATCAGGGAACAAAATTTGGCATACAGTTTTTTGTTGAACAGAATCAAGGTTTTTTTGTGTTAATTGTAGAGACTAAAGGCAGGAGCCTCATTGCAAAACAAGACATGAGTAGGGAAGTACTAACTAAGCTCCAAAACCATTAGCTTAAAAAGTCCTGTTTCATTTTCTCAATGCAGAGTGTATTCATTTATGGTATGATAAGGAATAATAGTGTTTCTTCTGCAGTTCTTAAATGTGGATACCAGGTTTCCTGTTTCCAGGTAAATGCGTAATGTATAAAATGTAATTTTGCGGGATCAAATTAATTTTTCCTTTAATGTGGGGACCTTTCCCTCTACTGTTGGAAGGAACACTTTCAATGTCAATGTTCAGGTAACAGAATACTGTAAAACTTAACTTTTTCCTTCCTGATGTTTTTAATATTTCATTCTTATTCATCAGTAAAAAGCTACAAAATAACATTTTCTGTGTGTCTTAAGTTCCATAATATTGTTTAATTTTGAGAATCTTGTTTTCATTGTTAGACATGTAACCTTTTGATGACTGTGAAGACAATAATTTTTTAACCTTGCAATAGTTGTGCAAGAATTGTCAGAACAAAATTATTTTTCCTTTTTCATTCCTATCTTTGACATTAGGAATCATGTAATTTCAGTATCTTCCTACAAACATTAGTTTTAAATGATTATTTCCTTTCAATTTCATCAGTGCAATGATCCCAGAGTTATCAGTGATTGTGGACTTCCAGACCAGTGCGACTGGTGTTATATCTTTTGCTCACAATGTTTATAAAAGGAGAGGAAGGGATATGCAAGGAATGTGAATGGAATGTGTAAGCAGAAGATGAGAAGAAACTTTGAAACACTTCTAATACACTGTATAAGTGACAAAATTGATCTTCCATTGGTATTAATTTTTCTTTAAAATATATTAAACTCTCCAGAGCCTTTTCTAAGTACTGCCTTTCATACCTAGGCTTATTTGACTTATTTATTTTGCCATTAACCACTTTTGGCTGTACACAAACTCACAGTCCTCTGTGACTCCTAACATTTCAAAATGAGACGTAAGTATTGTAGGGTTAACAACAACAATAAATCTTTTCAAGGGTTTAAAATAGCTTGGAAAATTCTCCACATTTCTGTTCATGACATGACAATAAAATAAATTATATGTTCCAATTTTGTTTTTAATTTCAGATCACAGAATACATAGAAGAAGTTTATTTACCTGATGATGCATTTCTGTTGATCAAATTATCTCTTGAACGTATTAATCTTCTCAAGTTGGAGGTGGATGCTGAGTCCATACGCTACAGGTTGAGTCAACATACTGTATTTTGTAAATATTAATTATACTGTGGGATATGAGAGTTTAGTATTGACAGTTCAACAGCATCTCTATGTTTTCTTGGTGACGGCATGCACTGGACCAATCGGGTTCAGTTACATCAGCATCCACCGACCCGCGTTGCCAATGAGTTGTGTACATCGCCACATGCATGGCCAAAGGCACGATTCTATTTTGAGTGTGGGTGCCATGTCCGGTTTTGAACCCAAATGAAACATAAGCCTGAGACATAGATTGTAGATGATGAGTAGGATTTCCTAACAAGCATATCTTTTCCAACAGAAAACTCATTCAACCACACCGCTTGGCAAGGGCTCAGTTCATACTAATCATTAACATGACTCCTAAGGGTCAGTCACAGACACTGTTTTTCAAAGGTGTTTCTGGAGTAGTGAAATAGCTGAAATATTTTTGTTTGCGTAAATTCTTGCACTCTCACTTCTGCGGTTTAAATTTTGAAGTTTACCTCCAAATCATTGCTTGGGAAAAATATTGTTGAACATACAGAAAGAACTATTAAAAGAACCTCCTATAAATGAAGGTATGATGGAACACAATATTGAAGATTTTATAATTTCACTACAGGATTCCAGTGATAGTGATAATGATAGTGGCAATGAAAATAGTTCTGTTGAAAACATTGATTGTGATAGGGACATAGGTGAGTCTTTTCCAATGAATAATTGAATTGTTCATACCCCATCACCTAAGAAAAACACAGTGAGTTTAAACATCAACATCGAAAACATCAACTGTAAGTATCCCAATTTTCCACCATAAGGTTGCGTTTTTATTCCAAGGATCCTTTTCTCCTGTATTTTGAACTAATATAGACGTTGCAATATGTAAATTAGAGAAATGCATATTTACAATGTATAAGGTCACAGTGTCGCATTGTTGTTGAAGTGCCATGAAGAGCTGTAGCGAAGGCGGAAGTCATGGCACACTTGTACATTTGGCAAGAGCATCCCCCATGCTCGGTAACTATCAATACCAAAGTTCCATTTCCCACAGTATAGCATGTTAGAGAGTATGTATTGTTTTCATAATTGATAGAATTAAAATAAGGTGTGGAATTTCCGTCAAAGTAAGACCAGTGTTCATCATTGAAACCATGAAGTAATGATAGCTGTTGGTGTAATAAATATTAACCCTTCAACACGGATAGCATATTCTGATGGTATGTTCCACATTATTCGCAAGGAGCCATACCTAGACATAGAGACTTTCCTCTGTGCAGTAGGATGTCATGTGGAGGCAGGAGGCCATCATTATAGTGCACTGAGCTCCATCCCCACAACCACACTGACTTCAAACACATTGAAATGCCACTATCCCCAATCTAGGCCATGTGTTGAAGGGTTAAACCAATAGACCAATGTATGATAACTTTTGTTTTTGATTATTTTCAGCATTTGTACTTCACGCCTTAAGATAAAAGCAAACCTTGTATCTGTTGTATCAGATTCGAT
Organism: Teleogryllus occipitalis; assembly: GCA_011170035.1. NCBI lineage: Eukaryota > Metazoa > Arthropoda > Insecta > Orthoptera > Gryllidae > Teleogryllus > Teleogryllus occipitalis. The sequence continues at coordinate 70,737 of BLKR01000474.1, read as the reverse complement.
AATACTTATACGTCCAGGCAAAACAAGTCTTGCAATGAGTAATACATTAAGTGGCTTCAAGGAAACTGTCCCAAAAGTCATTATCAAGGTAAAACTTCACATTTTTCATTTAGTTGAATGTGTACATGCTTGTGTGTCATTAGGATATTTTGATCCATCTATTATTTTTGTTTTGTAAGTTATGACTGAAGGATTCAGAGTATTGGAACTTTGGAATAGTCTACTTATTTTCACCAATTCTCTTCTGACTACAAAGAAATATATTCTGATACAGGAGCATAGAAATCACTACACTGCCCTGAAATCAGGAGCTCCAAATGAGGACACCTCATAGATAGGATTCTACAAACAATAAAACATATCAATCCCCGTATTTATTTTCTCCATTGCTCTAGCCATAAGGGGCCGTCCATAAATTATGTAACAGAAATTTAGAAATTCATTCAGGAAACCTCTCCCCTGTCTTGCAAGCTAGAACCTCTCTAAATAAAATACTTAATTCTTTCGACCATCCCCCTATTTATATATTTCTCTGTAATCTTGGTTGTGGTTATTTTTCACCAGCCGACAACTTCACTTTCAATAATGACTGAATGTAGTTTCATTTAACACTAATTACAGAAGAGAGGGGAGGAGATAGGAAATTTATTGTATCACCATATGCAATTTTACCACTAATAACAATACCTGTAATCCTGTCAATGACTCTTGAAAAGAACCACGAATTGTGTGTGACCAAAAAGGGATACGTGTGCAAATTACTTCAAAATTTTGAGATTTCATAATGACCTGCTTTCTTGCCGTTTGCTAGCATCTTCCAAGCAAAACACTCCACTATGGGTTTCAAAATATTTTCTTTTATTGTGCAAAGTTGTATGAAAAAAAATTAAAATTTTATTGTAGTGAAACTTCTCAAGGCCTGTTAGAGCAAATCAGCATGTATCAGACAAGTGAAACACAATTGTTGCAGTATTCTGGCATTGTTTAGCAAATTTTCTGTCAAAACTACTTCACCCATCATAAACCAATAATTTCTTTCTTGAAGTAATAATCTATAGAAATTGATTAATAAAGAAAAATAATATTTTTATTTAATTAAAAGAGATTATCTTGAATTAAATTTCACCTAACCATTTCTAAATAAAATTAGTAGTGATAACAAAGCACATAATTTCAAACTGCTCCGCTATATTATACTACTACATAAACCTGTAAAAGTGTTTCAACCAGCAATCTTATTTTCCACTCTGAGACCTGAACTCATTGTCAGATCCTCTGAGTTAACTTCCCATCACACGTACGTTACGCCACAGAAACGCTGTAGGTGCGGACTCGGGCAGTCGGATGAAAACGTAAATACTCGCTTCATGGAAGAAAGCCTAAAAAATAAAAACATTCGTTTGAAACTTCCAAGCTTTGTGTTCGTTCAGATCGATATGGGAATATCAATTTTGGAGAAAATGGTCCCAATGGTTTAGGCCCTACTCTTGACCACACACGGACAGACAGACTTTTTGTTAGTTGTTTAAAAGCTGTAAATTTTCAAAAATTACAAATTCAAATTTCCCGGGCTACTTTTGATAACGTGTGTTTCACAAGAAAGCTGAAGAATTATTTGAATTCAATATGTAGTGTTATAATATTACATAACCATCATTGGCATCTCCTCACTCTGCACCTAGGGTGTTGGCAGTGAAGGAAAGTGTTAACACCCACCCTACTCTTTTTGCTTACATATTTAGAGTAAAATTGAATTATGTAAATAAAATCCTTATTTATTTTAAATTATAATATTGGAATAAGGAGGGAAAGATAGTCACAGAATAACAAGGAGGATGTTGTATTTTTTATTGCAAAGATTGGAATAATATATTTTTAAGTATTTAAAAAGACATGCTCGACTCTTTTTCTCATTCTTCGGCTCTCATTTTAAAAATTAAATTCTGAAATATTATCAGATTAGTACATGATTACCCATTATCAATTACTTGTTTCATACATAAGGGAAGGAAAGAAATTATTTAAAACCATTGTTCCACTTTTTCAGTATCCTTATCAAAAAATTAAACAAATTTCATGAGGATCGCTAAAAGCTGCGATGCGCTATGGAGAATATCACAATCACAGACACTCCAGCAGGATGTTAAATCGAGATCCAATGCATGCATTGTCCTTGAGTGGGGGGACGTCGTGCATATGCGCTGCCACCTCTAGATTCATCCTTAAGACATTGGAGACATTCGCCAATGCCCTGAGCTGCGCTCGCACACTGCTTGTGTTGCATGGACGTGCTGGTACCAATCACATGGAAGTCCAAATATATGAAAAATATAAATAAATTCAAAGGAAAAATTATTTTTTTTTATTTTCTTGGGCATTGGCACACGACTTGCACACCCAAAGAAAACACCACTGATAACAATTATAAATAATTCAAAGAAGTATGTGCTGTTGTGGCCCCAAGTTTACATCAATGAAGAATTGAACATGTTGCTTAAGTTTGGGAGGAGCAAAAGGGAGTGACCCATTCTTCCTTTTTGAATTAAGAAAAATTTAAAAACAATAATATATTAATTTGGATTCATTTATTAGGCAAAATAAATGCATTGGCTAAAATGTATAAGTAAATAAAAAAAGGAAACTATCTACATGTATACATACTGACGTTCATGTAAATATAATGTCTGAATCTATCCTGTGAAACACTGACTTACCATACACATTTTCAAGTTCTTGAATTTGAAACTTGATCAATCAGGCCTGCTGAAAGAACACTGAATGTCAACCAATCTAGTGGGAGTATTTTAGAATGAGGATATTTCAAAAGGATTCAAGTCAACATCCAATTTCTCAGTAACATCTGGACTTCTTTGATTATTAAGTAGTGTCAGAAATGGGTTAGTAAAAAATAACATGTGTTGGTTATTTTAGGGTCTTTCAAATGTGAATCGGGCTGTGATTCACAGTGAAGAATCTGGTGGAAAGACTTGTTACAAGTTATATGTGGAAGGTGATAACTTGCGTGAAGTAATGGCTACTCCGGGGGTCAAAGGCACTTGTACTACCTCAAATAATATCTACGAAGTATACACAACTCTTGGCATTGAAGCTGCCCGGTAAGTATTTTTTCCTGGTCAAAGTTTTTTTTATAGTAGTAGTCTTGTAAAATAGAGACATGTCTTATTTCTTTCAATTTTTTTTAATATTAATGTACTTTTGATATTGACAAAATATTATGTATAATAATAATAATAATATAATAATATTTATTCCCAACTTACAGAGATAATGTACATTGTTGTTTCTTGGAATTACTAACCATCGATAACCAGTTGTGATATACTGAATTTATAATTTATTATCTGTCTACATAGTTTTTGTTGTTGTTGTTGTGTGTGTGTGGCGTGTTTTTTAACAATATTCTTATTTTTTAACATTTACAGTATAAGTTTTTGTGAACATACAAAATAAAAAACAGTTAAACAAAAACAGTTAACAGTTAAACAAAATTTTAAAAAAATATTCTGCAATTTTGGTTTTAGATTTTTGGTCCAGATTTATTTTACAGTCATTTTTAATTAAACATGTGGAAACCAAAAACACATTAATCAGAAACCATATTTTATATTGAAGAATTTTATTTGCCCTCTCCCTCTTTCTATAGTTCTTCTCCCAACACATATAACTGATTTACTTTATTTTTGAAATCTATGCTCATTCTGATCTCTGAAGCCCCAGAAGGGGAGAAATGGCTTCCATTAATGATGTAGGAACTTTTCTTACAAAGAGTAGAAATAGATTTCAAAAAATGACAGAATTGAATTAAGGTGAGTTCATTTGTACTTGGTACACATTTTTAATAATGTCAATTTGTTTTATGTAACTTTGACTATAATCTTAAAGTTAAAAAATTTAATATTGCTTCATAATGATTTCTATTTATCTTAAATTTAGACTCCTGAAGAAGAAAAGTAATCCTTGAAACATTGAGATGTAAAAACTTCAAAATTAAGGAACCATGTTTATATTATAATTTAGATTGAAGAATTTTATGTTTCAATATGTTTAATGAAAGACGACTGTCTAAAATAAATCTAGACTAAAAGTCTAAAAATGGAAATATCAGGGCAGTCTGAGAAGAATTAAATTCTGCATTCTTTCTTTCTTTCCTTCTTTCTCTTTCTTTTCTTCATTCTCTTTTTTTCTTTCTTTATCTTTCTTTCTTGATTGATTGAAGGGAGTGAAATATCAAATGTTGTTTTTTTGGTTTCAAGTGTTTTTGTCATAAAGTGTTCTTTTGTGTCATTTTAGAACTACTATTATGAATGAAATCCGACTTGTAATGGAGAATCACGGAATGAGCATAGATAGGAGGCACCCAATGCTTGTGGCTGATTTGATGACCAGTCGAGGAGAAGTTCTTGGTATTACTCGCCATGGATTGGCAAAAATGCAAGAATCTGTTCTCAACCTAGCCTCTGTAAGTTTAATCTCTGCAATGTATTTGATTTTTCTTTAGTTCTGCATTTTACAAGTATGTGAGCTTTTGTTCTTCGAAAATTCCTTACCTAGTTGTTTTGAATAATAAATGTTGTAAAGAAAGTATTTTTAAGAGTTAAAGTATAGCATTCAAGATAGAGTGGGTTTATGTTTTGAGATGTATTTTTTTTATTATTTTAAATTATTTTTTTCTCAGCATCCTTCACCTCAATATTCTTCAATTTGTTTGTATGCAATATTAGGGTTGGAGGGTCAAAATTATTTTCCTCCTCTAGTCCTTTAAATTAGTTTTAAAAAAATTTTAAATGCGAACTATAAGACAGTTGACTATCAAGTTTAGTTTGAAATTAATTGAAAAAATTTTATCGTCTATACATTGTCTTGATAATGTCTCTTAAATAAAATAACAAATGAGAATTAGTAAGATTTGGATTAAAATATTAATTAACAAATTTCATTTTAATGTTATAATCCTAAAATACTATGTTTTATTTTCAGTTTGAAAAGACTTCAGATCACTTATTTGATGCAGCCTATTATGGCCAAACAGATGCTATTACTGGAGTCAGTGAATCTATCATCATGGGCATACCTATGTCCATTGGAACTGGCATATTCAAGCTGTTATATAAATATCCTTTTAATGCTGTAATTAGTGTTTCCCTCTTTGTAAGCTTTTTCTTTGCTCTCCTCCCCTCTACCTTCCAAGTTATTGTGTAATTCACATGCTGTATTAGATGTGCTGGCTCATTGAACCTGACCTGTTTGAAAGTCGCAAAAATAATTCTACATGTATCCAAGGAAATTTTCATGTGCAGATTTCAGTTCATTTATATTCAAAGTTGATATGGTGTAAGTAGTTTGAATATTTCAATATTTAATGTTACTATTCCTGACTCGCATAAATTCCCTCCACTCAAAAATTTATTCCCAATATTTTACTGTACTTTAATGGGAAAGTCATGCTCTTGGCTGTCTGTGAGACATTGCACTGTAAGCAGCCAGTGTTTCTGCCACCATATCATGGACTTCTTCAGGGCTGAATAGGATGGATGAAATTGTAGCAAACCTACCTATGACACAGTTGTCCAGACAGCTGAAAGTAATCACACGACTCTGGTTGCAGAACATGTTCAGACTAATATCATAAGGGACCCTAAACATGGCCAAACTATGGAGCTCCCCCCAAAATATTGAAATGTAACAATAAGTAGTCAGAATTTAATTGTAATATTTTATTTTAAAAATTTCATATAAAACATTTGTAATTGTGAATTAACATAGAATTTTGTTTAAATAGTAATTGGGGGCTCTTATGTGCTTTTAGACTACATTGCATTAGCACATTTCAGTGCAGTACTCTGATTCCATATATTTCATTTCATCCTGTGGACTATTAACAAATTGTCGTAATAATCTAAATCTTATTTTCAACTTCAACCTCTTTATACAATATGCAAAACAAAGACTTTTTTTACCTAGCACATTATGTGTCATTACTTTTACAAAGCACATTTGTTGTTTGTTACATTTATTGTGCTTATGTCCCTTCACTTTTTCTTTTTTGTCAGATTTCTTGTCCAAAAACATATGAAATGAATGGTGTGTCATGTGCATCAGATTTTCTATTAGACTCTAATTTGTAAACACTTTGAAATTTGGTTTTCCATGTCTTAGTTGATAAAAATCCTTAATTATAGCTACAGCTGATGGTGGGTATGATGCTGTACCAAGGGAGTTGATTTTTGATAATCCTGCTCATCAAACATCACTGAAAGTTCATTGAGTTGTGTAAATGTAAGTATGAATGTCATTGTAATGGCAAAGTGAATTCAAATTCACTTATAGACTTGACGATTCTTTACATTTGAGACTTCTTGTAGTCAGAATAAGATTCATATTTTGAAATGCTCAAATGTTATTAAGAAAGTGCTCCACACTTTTTCTGTGTCAAAGAGAAAGGTTCCTCCAGCTGCATATTTGCATCATTGCATCTCATGTTGAAAGCATTGGGAGATCTAGAAACCATCATTCATTTCCCTTAAATTATTTGATGAATGGGAAGAAGTGGTAAATAGGTTGTATTTTTTGAGTTTGTGATATGTTAACAGAAAATTGAAAAGTTTATTATTAGGGTGAAATTTTGAAACTTGTGTACATATTTTCTTCACTGAAGCATGTTACAGAATTTCATTGATTAAAGTTTGTATTATGTGTGCATTTGTGGTTGAAAATGTAAAGTGGCTGAGAATTTTTTGTACAAACATTGTGCTTCTAATAAAAGTTTTATTTTGTATATCAGGAAACAAATGAATTTTCATTACTCTCTGTCCATCTGCCCTTTCGACTGATCTGTTTCCAAAAACATGTCAAGTAGTACATTGGTAAAATTTTCTTCACACAAGAAAAATACTGCAGAAAAGTTTTCATTTTTACACCTTGATAATCTGCATTAATCCATAAACCTTATTTCCAATACACACACAACTTGAAAGACAACTAAGCAACCTCCAGTCTTTTGAAAGATGCCTGTGGAACTTGTGGAGAAAAATCGGAAACAATGAAAAGGTTTCAATTTTAACTGAAAAACGCAAATATTTAATTTTATTATTCCACCTATTCTCATATTGGGTGAACTGTCTGGATTCTCATTTATTGCTTACAACACAGCTAATATGTGACAGCAAGGCTGTAAGGAAGAGGTCGCTAGCCTTAAATAAATGCTATTCATATGTTGCAACAGTAACTTTTGGAACAGCAACTTTTTTTTATATTCTTGGTTTGAAAAGTAGTGTAAAATATTATGTATCCATATGTACTATAACGTGTTATTGCAGTATTCATGACTGTTTCTGTTAAAATATTTCATTTATTGCAGGGTTGTATAAAAAGTATTTTATTTGTTGTTTCTGCAGTGTGGTTTACTTTTTGGAAGACCATTGTCTCTAGTTTTGCAGAAGCAGGTCATTAGTTATATTCATTTCTCCTTGAATTCAGTAGAAATAAGTTGGTAAGTTGTCAGTTTCTTTGAAGGAACATACAGGATGAAATAAGAGTAAGAAAGTATGTTGGCCAACTAATATGGCCACCTGTTGCAGTAATTGAAAGTGCAGTGATTGTGATTAGATTCATCACGTTTTTGCAATTTCGTTTTGGTAATTCTTTTCACACAATTACATTTTGGTATTAATACTTTTCACGTTTGATATTCTGGTTTCGTACAGTTCACATTTTGGAAGTAGCAGTATGGTGATTAAATGCAAAATATTTATTTTACTTTCCAATTAATTGTATAAAATCAAGTTTTTTCAGCTACTTTTTATGACTAGGTCTGAAATTCTAGGAAGAAATGATTAAGATTTGAAGGCCATATGAATGCATATAGAGTGTGGATGTGTAATTCATGCTTTAAGAAAAAAAATTTTACAATGAATATTATAATTTCCCTTTGGAACAAAACAATATACAATAACTTGAAGATTCTAGTGATCTGGTTATGAGTAGAGCGTGATGTTCACCCCCTCCACTAGGCGTCACCAACCTAACAAGAAGCGAAAGGGCAACAAAACTTGTTAAGATGGAAACGCATGAAGTAAACAAAATAAGACTGATTTACGCTTATTCATTTCCAAGTAATATACTATTCAAGAATGATTTTGTGGTTCCAGTTACACCACCAACGTTATTTTGTTGAAAACCACTACAATATTAGGTAATGCAGGATATACAATAAAAAACAATAGTTTTCAGCGTGGCGGCCACTCTGAACCATGTCACTCCACGACTTCCCAAAGTGTTTTTTGGGCATAAATATATTCCGAAGGAATAATTGGCAGTTTAAGCAGCGAGTGTCATTGTACAGAAAAGGCAGTGCATTTCTATCGGGACAGGGTTTAGTTTCACCACCCAGCCAATAGCAGTGTGTTCCGTCGAGACAATTGCTGATAGCTTCATTAAATTGAACCTAGGTATCCTTGTTTACAGAAATAAAATGATTAAAAAATAAATTGAAACATTTTTTCTTTCATCAAATTACATTGGCACATTTTGTTTTCATAGAAATTGCATTCTTCACAGTTTACAATCAATAATAACGTAATCCCAAAGTCAAACTTTTAACAGATTCTTGATTTTCTCTTTCTTCTTCATATGTATCAACAGAGTTGGGAACAAATTTCTGAATTCCAAAATTCTTCAGTTGTGTTCCCCACAATTTTTTGTCTGCCATAGTCAAGAATGCTTTTATCAGCTTTTCTTTCAAATTTACTGAAATGCAAAGAAAAACCAACAAAAATTGTTTCTTCCTCAAAACATAACTTTCCTCCTTATTGGAGCAACAGCAGAGCTTACAGCTTATAATTGTTTCAGAGATAACTTACCATCAATATTACTGTTAACAATTATTGGATGAGGTGGGAGAGGTCCAATGCTGTCTAAAACGATAATATCTTTACCACCATCTTGAAGGTACTTTTTATTGTATGCAAGAGTATTGGCATCCACAGAAGCTGCTTCAGCTTGCTTTGATAAAACCATCTGAATTGAATTTAAATGAGAACCTGATTCTATAAAGGAAATTATTATAAGAAATAATAAGATTTATTTAATAACTATGGATACTGAAAAACTTAAAATACTTACTTAATGTATTGCCGAAGAAAGATGCATTTTCTCCTAATTGTTTTAGATTTCTCAAAATAATTTTACAACCACTCAATGAATTATCATTACTGTATGCCCACCTACATCCTCGCAAATCCAGAAATTCCTTAACATGTTTCCTAAGGGGAAAAATTATGTTTGGATATGTTCTGTATTTCTATTTCTATGCTCTGTGAAAGATATTTGATAAAGCAAGACTCTACATACTTTCCATCCACATGTATAATGATATCTGCATAATAGCCTTTTGTACCATCAGTGTTCTTATGGTGATTAAACACAGCCGCAACAGGAAGCAGTTCAACTGAAGGATTTTTTTCATCCAAGAGATTGAAGTATGCTGAAGTGCTCATAAATGCTAGAGAAATAGAAAATGATTATTCTGTTCTGTGAATGAGATCAGGGTTATGTATTTTTTTAACATATTTTGCTTACCAATGTCCACTATGTTGTCTGTGAATGGATCAACTCTATCAGGTAATGGGCCTGTATTTCGTGACTCATACAATAAGTATCCTTCACAGTTCAACTCCTCTTCTAAGTATCTTATAAGAAGTTCATACAATTCAACTGGATGGCTAGGACACATGTATGTTATTAAGCGTAACTTTGATTTCTTTGCGGACATCTTGAAACCTACGATTTGGAAGTGTATCAAATTATTTAAAATGCATGAAAAGGTGTCCAGAAAAAAAATTAAAATGCAATAAAATACCTTTGAGGTTGATGAAAGTAATAGCCATAAAAAATTGTAGACATAAGTTTTTGCTTGTTCAAGCATCAAGCCCTGAAGAATGCATTACCATCGCGCCGGTTGAAAAACTCTGACAATTATTAATTGTAATATTTGCCAATGTAATATCTAGTGCCCAGAAGTTTGACAAAACGCCTTTTTATTTTTGTAATGATTTTAGGACTTTTAATATAGGAATCGCTTAGTACTACTTTTGAAGTTAGTTTTAGAAGGTTTACATTTTCCTTAGTTTAGCTTCTTTAGCATATTTTTAGAATTTAGGCCTTTGCATTATTATTTTCCCATGTCTCCTGGCATCAATCTTGATCAAGCTGGAAACCATTTATTCTCAGCCTAAGTGATACTTTTCTTTTTTCTTTTCTTTTCTTTAAGATTTTTTCAGTTTTTTGAAATGGTTGTGCATGCAGAAATTTTACAATAGAAATTAAGTCATAAAGAAAAATTCAATCCAGCTTCAAATCCTGTAAATTTACTGAATTAATGTGGGTATTCATAAATGACTTTTCTTGCATAGAAATCAATTTCTCTTTTACTAATTTACAGAGATGTTAGCAAAGCAATGACAAACAAGATATAATGTATTCATGAATACACACAGCAAGCATGGTTTGAATGTTTCATGAGTTTGTTGTCAGCATTGTTTTAAATGTGTTCCATGAACCAAGAAAGAAATTCAAACATTTACTAATTTTAATGTGCAAATTTTCATATATTATTTCTTATGTTTTCAAAGTAATAACTAAATCAAGATGGTTTGATTTAATTAGTGCTAAAGAATGACACTAATGGGATATTCCCTGAAATATGGCATAATGACAATTTTCTGAGGGAAAGACATCTCTACACTGACTCTGACTACTCTGACTTGTAGATTTCAGAAAAAGTGTACAATTCACTTATGTTTCCCGCAAGCTTTTTTTTTTTCCAGTGTGTTTGGAAAACTACCACTGCCTTTCCTAGTCATTTACAAATTAAGAGTTTTTGTCAATCTCATTTACTCATGAGACATATTTTCATCAAGTGATAAATATGATATCATATTTATCACTTGTCAGTAATTTATCAACAGCTCACTACAATATCCAGATAAAATACATGCATGTTATTTTACAACACAGCCAGATAACATTAAACAAATAAAATGAATATACAGGTTTAATTGCAAAGTAAAATCTCAGCTGCATCACTGTTTCTACACAATTAGGGACTATAGTGAGTATCAGAAACTAAAATTATGTTTATTTTAATAATGTTATTAATTCATCAGTTACCGTTTGTATTGTAAAATTCTGAAAGGTTAAATACACCTGCAGCAAGTGTTGTAACTCAACATCTGGGTCAATGACCCCATCATCATCAGATTTTTCCTCCAGTTTCCCGTGATCCATTGAGTAAATGAGATGCCCCCTTGCCTTTTTTCTGGAGTAAATGTAATTTCTCTATCAACACACATTTTGTTGAGCTAGTTAATGGAGGGAGTAGGTTGGTGTGTGTGTGTGTGTGTGTGTAGGTGTCATTTTGTCAGCAGAATCAAATTGTATTTCATTAACCTATGCAAATGCATTTTTATTGTGACAGGATTGAAAATTTCTAGGTTTCAAATGATGCCAACCACACTCATTGGTACTTATTTGTAACTGAACTACAGTAGGTAAGGGGGAGGATTTCTGAGGCTGAAAACTTGTGCAGATTATACTTGTTCCATGTACGTTGCATACATTTACTATTTTTGACAATACATAAATAATAAATTTTTAAAATGCCAATTCCATCCCCTAAAAATATTTTCTTCAATTTTAGGCAAATACTGTCTGATCATTGTAAATAAATTAATAATTATAATTCCAAGCTTTGTTATTTAGACTATGACCTGATGTCCATAATATGCCCATCAAAATTATCTGATATATTACAATTTGGGAGTATGTTATCAAAGTTTTATTATTTCTTTCAAAATTTCATGATGAGTATTGTTGAAAATATTTATTGATGATCACAAGACATTAGGTAATAAGAAAAGCTAACATTTAATTTTAAATTAAATATTAGATGAAAAGAAAACCCAAAATATTTAACGTAGGTAATGAAAATGAATCTTGAACAATGTGAGATTTGGTTACAATATATCAGAGCAAAATAATAAATAAATTACTTTAATAATTAAAAAGAAAAACAAACAAAGAACAAATTAAAGTCCTGACGTACATATCAAAAATTACAATTATTGTCATATGCTTAAAATAGAGACTGAAAATATTGGGGGGCTATTTTTCAGATTCGTTTCGTAATTAACAATCCGGTTTCCTGGTTCACATTTTTTCTTTGGACCCTCCACGGAATAACCGTTTTCAGAAGTGTTATTAGTGAAATTGTAATGTTATCCACCGACTACAAACGCATTGACAGTTTTATTTTATCCACGTCCCCGAAACTGTCAAAAACCAAAAACTGTTTTAAGTTCATTTGATTTAATCCCCGCGCCATTTCTATTCATTGGTTACTCAATAGTGGCACTGATGAGTATGACTTAAAATGATGCTTATGAAATGATAATCTTACCAGGTGTTTAGACACCGGAGAGCGCTTTCCCGTCAGAGAATCCAGAACTTAGCCGCGCGACCCTCCTTGCTTCAGTCTCTTGCTTAGCAACCAGTACAGTGCGGTGGCCAGGTGACCACCTGTGGAACTCCACTTGTCAAGAAACTTGTTGTGCTATGTTTCCATACTATGAAGGAAATAACTCTGAAGGGAAAAGTTGCTGTTGGTCGGGCGGGAACGAACTCGCTACAAGGGCAGTTCATTCGCCTGCGAGCTTGTAAGATTATTATTTCGTTTCTTTTTCCCATTTTATCAGTATTTGATAACCAAATGTCAGACATTCGGCAACAGTGTACGTACATCGTGGGCAGCACGTGCTCTGGGTGCGGGAAGCGCTTTCTTCAAATCTTTTCTTAGGCATATGTTTTATTTATTTACTTATTTAACGTCGAAAAAACAGTTCCAAACTGTGTGTGACGTATGGGGAGTTGTCTACTCTGCGCACGTTTTCTTAAATTCTGGGATACGAAACATACGGAGTATATTATGGGGTCGTCCATAAATTACATAACGCAAATTTGTAGTATTTTGAATACCCCCTCTACCCCTGTAACGAACCCAAAACGCGCTCTTGAACTCCCCCTAAATAATTACGTAACGCTTGCGACACCTCTCCTATAAATGCGAGAAGAGAAAATAAATTATAGAACAGCAAAAACAAATTGTATTCTTTTTATTTGTGTTGAATATTAAAATGTGTGATAATAAGAGACGGAATTATTTGGCGAAACTGACTGCACCTAACAATGAGATTGGGAGCAAGTTGTGAGTGAAGGGAAGCCGCATATTATAGGCGAGACATTTTTTTATCACAAACGTGCACACGCCATCGTGGATGACGCACGGGCGAGTGTACTGGGTTAATTTAAATAGATTCTAGAACATAACTACATATCAGTTTTGAATATTTTCTTTGTAATCTTACATATTCAATAAAAAAATGATGAAAAATATTTTTATTTTTTGCAACAATTTACATTAATAACGTCATTTTATTTGTTTTTAAAACAAATCAATTAGTTAATATTTTAATGTGTACGTATAAGACTCAAATAGAAAAAATAATTACTTCAACAAATGTGTAAAAAAATTAAAAATCAATGTTACATAACATAATAGACTAATACCCCCATACTCCAATGTAATGCTGCTTCAAACCCCTTCCTCCATTTTCATTATGTAATTTATGAACGACCCCTAACTAGAGTAAGGGATGTGAGTTATATTGACATTCATTCTCCAAGTAGTACGGATATTTAAAGAAGAAAGAGACTTGATCAGAAAGAAGTATGAAAATCTTTTGACATATTTTATGAATGGCGTACAATGATTATTTGAGTGATCCTGCACATAAAGAAACAACGTAAATAGAAATATTGTTATTTTACATCCTCTGCTTTCAATAAATGTGAAACATACATTGAAATAGCTTTACATTGCTACATAAGCAATTTATTTCACATATCGGGACAAGTCTTTGGGGATGAGAAATTGTAGCTTGAAGCAGCTTGGGGTTGTTCCCACGAGAGTGAGCTCCACTTCCCTCGGATTGTGAAGGTCAGTAGGTCCACCTCAAATTACACATTGAACGGTAAGAAAGATATGGTATTGTAGAAAGAAGGGGATTGTATTTTTTGTAATTTCGTAGTTTCGTAATTTCTTCATTAACACTGAATTTTCGAAAATCGGAAAAGTTTCAAATTTTTGGACCTCCTCATACAAGTACATCGTTAAAGACAGGTTTCTTTTCGAATGATTTTTTTGACATTTAGTTCTTTAATTAATACCATGTGCATTTGTTTGGAAATAGTAATAGTCTTCGTGCAATTTTCAGTGAAATATGGATAATTTTGAAAATATTCTTAAAACGGCAACAAATTTTTACTTGAAACTTCTTCTATGGATAGTACTAAATGGACTGAATAATATGACGAAGACGTCATTTAGATGTCTTTTGATTTTTCAAAAATTATACACATTTTATTATATCTCTCACGTCGTATAAATTATACATTATATACTACGTATTTAATTGTTTAATACGTTTGTTCACATAGAAGCTTCAAAGTATCTCTAATGATTTTTTCCAAGTCAAAACAAGATGCTTGGGGTCAAAAAAATGTAGGTGTTTTTTACTCGTAATCAAGCATAGTACAAAAAAATATTGTGTATCGCCTTAATTGAAATGTTTTCTAAACATTTTGTTTGGTAACATTTCGTACAAAGTTTGTAAATATTAAGGAAAATAAGGAGCGTCTTCGCGCGCTTCAGATTTGGCAGGTGGAATGCGTTATAGAAATAGGTTCCCTTGGCAATTTTCGATAAACAATATGTTTGTTTTGACGGTATCAAATAAATGAACATGGCGGCCGTTAATAATCAAGTTTCAGAGATTTAGTGTAGTAAATAAAATGATTCAGGTGTAGAATATTGAAAGAATGATGTATTTGTGCTCGCAGTTTACTACATAGAGACTGTCTTTGAAGTGTATTAGTTGGAATCGTTTTATAACTGGAATGGGTTCGTGTGGCTCTTGTGGTTGCAAAATAAAATATTGCAATGCGCCTCAGCGTTTAAACTTCCTAAAGAGGAATTCCTAAGGTTGAGAAAGATTGGTTGAGAAATGTTTGTGAACAACGCTAGCGACTCACAGTGAATGATGAAGCTGTACCTCGCGTTCATCATTTTAAATCGTTCATGGATAAAAGCATGGTGGAAATAACACATGGTGTTATTTCCACCATAGATAAAAGTTTGTGATGAGTGAAGGTACTTTTCCTTTTTTAAATGTTCGATGCGTGTGACTCATAAAATATCCACCTTTGTGGACTATGACTATCTCATAATTTTTTTCACATCATCCTAGTTATCCTTTAGTAAAACGAAATATTAAAGTAAGAAAATATCCTGAAGAACTTAACAGGAAATTTTACAAATGGATTAGGAGAATTGGATTAAGTCGTATGAAGAACATATCATGGCCAAGTTTGTGGCAAGACATAAAGCAAACTTGTTAACATTTGTGCTTTTTTACTAGTTATGAAAGAAAACAATATTATATCTATTAAAATCTAAGATATTTGCTACACTTGCATTAACATTAGTTTTAAAATTAACAGTAAGCGATATATGCGTTTTTTTTTCTTTTTCAGAAACTAGGTCTATCTTTTGAAACTATATGATGAAATTTAAAGTGCCAGGGAAACAAAAATGAAATGTGACACATGAAGCAAACTGGACAAGTTGGTAAGCCATCTTGTTATCTTATATGTTCTAAAAAAATAATTCTTCGTATACGGTCGTGCACACTTTTTTTAAAAATGAGTAATTTTCCCTTGAAGTTAAGACAATTTATAATTTTTTTACGTATTTTCTGTTCGTAAATACGAAAATAATCCACAAAAAATCATTTAAACACTTTTTTTAAAAAATTCACATATATAGACGACGATAATCAATGAATTCGAGTGTTTCGAAAACGGTAAATTTAGGAGACCGTGTGGACGACAAAAATTATTTTAATAACTTTCTGGAGCTGACGTAGTGTGCTCCAGTCTTCCGAACGAGATTTGATAAGTCAGAATTCTGAACGCGCACTTCGAATTTTGCCATTATGGCCAGGTTTTTGGCCCGATTGAACCAGTGTGCGGCGGCCAACGTGTTAATCAACAAAATATACAAAATATAAATTCCACATACGAGTCAACTTTTAGGAAATATTATCTAACTCCGCAATATGTTTTGACAATCGAAGAAATTCGATTTGTTTATAGAGAGTTGTGTTCATCTTTTATGTAGTACGTATTAAATATAAATTTTAATATTATTGAACCTTAATGCCCATTTCCCTGCCTTTTTAGTGCCTACATGTCCGAGCTCTACTTGTAACTTTAGTGTACGTTTATCGGTGTTTGAACGGCTGTTTTCCTTTGCGAGTTTTATACATTCCTCAAATAGGGGTTTATTGTCTGATGATTTGTGTGAAAAACTGGTCGCCTGGAAAGGAAATTCCGCTTATTTGAGTTAGACTTATAAGTTATTGTTCAGAAATGTATGACTGTCAATTAATAGTTTATTGTAATTCACGATTACAGTAAATTGTTGCAATAAAACAGCAATAATAAACAATTATTGTATTTACTGTATTTTGAGTATTTGAAGTATTTTAAATACGTATGTATCTAGCTATTCAAAACCTAATGTACTTTGAGAATGTATTTAAATACTTATTTACGAAGTATTTTGGAGAAAAAATATTTAAATACTAAATTTAAAGTATTTTGCCCAACCCTGATCGTATTTTTTTCAGAATGAGTGACAGCTGTTATTAAGATATCGAAATAGTTGTAGGTAATACTGCATGGAACAACATTAATACTAGAAAAATCAAGAAAATATATGCGCGTGAGTAAGTTATGTATGTTGATAACTTATCACTTTGGTTACGTAAAATCAAACTTGACCGCAGTAGTTCGGTGCGATTGATTAATTGGTTAGTGATTCCGGGCGCGTCAATTTCTAAGGTCATTAGTCCGTTAGTGTAGTCCATCGTTTTATTGCGGGAGGTAGCGCTGAACTTCTGGCGAGATCCGGCGCCGACCTACGTCGGTTACAGGATTTTCCCTCACCAACGTGGTACCGCCCCGGCAAGTACAAGCTCTAAGCCCCCGACTTGTCTCTCGACATGTGTGGTAGTGTAGTGCATGTGAGAGTAAGTGTGTGTAAGTAAGGGGAAAGAAAAGAACAAGGAAGAAGAAGGAACGATCGCGCGCGGTCCGTGGCCCGTTTCTTAGCATACTGCTCCGGCATTCGCCTGGTGTTGATCGAAAAAAGCACCGAAAACTTTCGATCAGAGCAGCCGGTCGATAGAATTCTCCTCCAGACAGCGGCTCACTAATTCGGTAATGTACTTCATTACGTCATTAATATGGTAAAGAAATGGCGAGTACTACAAAATATTCATTTTTGAAAATATTTTTTTGAAAATATTATAGACTTTTTTTGTCTTGAAACCTTCACAATAAGAGAAAGTTTCAAAGGGAATGTTTCAAAAAGGCTAAAAGCTGCATGAAATTACTTATATCAATATTGTCTTTCACGGAAATTGTACTCCATAAAATTAAGAAGTTCAACAACTACTTGCGTTTTCTTTCTCAGCTTTACCAGAGAAGTAAACCATCTTTTTTATGCTTTATAAACGACGGTTTCTGTTGCAAGATATCGTTCATAAGGGGTCATTTTATGGTTCAGGCCATCCTCCCTGTTAGACCTTCCTTTCGTCCTTCCCGACCATTATTCTCGCCCGTCGTCCCCGCCCGTTCTCTCTGCCTCCCCCCCCCGACCTCAGTGCTAGTCCTCACCGAATGTCCTCTCCATTTGTCCCATCCTGTCGTTCTCAGTGCTCAGTTCTCGTGCTCAGTTCTCAGTTTTGTTTCTTGTCCTCACCCACCTTTATTCACTGTCCGTCGGTGATAGTTTAATTCGTCCTTATTGTCCGTCATTAATGGGTTGCATGAGATCTCACCACCGCTTCCTTATCGCCCCGATCTCACTGTCTAACACTGCCGTCCTCCCTGCCCGTGCTCCGTGTGTGACATAACATCTTATGTTGCCAACTGCAAAAATGTTTTTGAAATTTGTTTCCATATTTTATTTGTGACTATTTTATAAATTATTTATGATATTGTTATACAAAAAATAGCGTATGCAACGCGTTTATAATGTTGCTTTATTGCTTTTGTACACATTTGAAAACTCACTCCTAACGACGCTCGTTTTCAAAACATGTAGTACTTATGCAATAAAGCAAAACATTTTAAAATAGTTGCGGAATACAATTTCCGAAATGGAGAAAAATCGCACCAGTGCGGTAAAGTACTAGGACACAGAATATGTCATAAAATTTGACTTACGTATCCAAATTATATAAATATTTAATTGTTCGAAACACATATTTTACCAAGCATTCTCTTTGGTAATTGATAAATTGTCGCAAGTCCTAATGAAATAAAGTTTTATTGACAATTATAAATTATACAACGATAATGAAGCTTCTATATGCTGTTACAAGCTTTATGAATAAATGTTTATAAAAATACATATGTGTTATCATTTGAACCGTATCTTACTCGACCTATTTATATTCAAACTTAATATCATAAATCAATCTGTCTTTCCCCTTTTACCCCTTTACTATCATTAGTTACGCCAAAATGATATAGTCATGAGAAATTTTAGTTTGCAGGTACGATAGACCGCCTATACAGGATCTCGGCAGTGAAATTTTACGTATGCGATTATTTATAATTTCCTATTTGGGTCTGAACAACTTCTCTCTATACTCAGAAATAATGATACATAGTGTGGAAATAACATATTCTATTGTATTCTGCAAACATGTACATGGATACAGTATATAGAAATTGATAAACAAAATACAAACCCAAAACAACATTAACAAAATATTATTCTTAATCCCTCATTCTTGTTTTGCATCTTGTATTTTTCTATTTCTCTCCCTGAATGCATTCATGGCCATTGACTTCTTTCAAAATATTAAATTAATTCATAAAATTAAACAAGACTTAATCTTCTTACATTATCTTATTTTTGAACAGAATTCTCCGTTGATTACTTTCCTGTTGCAGCAGGGCAGCACTCTTGACCGTCGCTTCCGGTTCGCTCCATCTACATATTGCTGCTTAATCCACACAAAAATGTCAGTGTTTTATATGCGCACTCATATTTCCAAATTTACTTCCGGAATTTCCTGGTAATTCTAGTCATTCCTTTCAAATTCAAATGCAATCATCCGCGTTGACCACTATCACGTAAAAATTATAAGTCCCGACTTCACTTCAACAATAACGAAAAATCATCCTGTTCCTTCTCTACCTCCGACCATCACCCGATCTACGCCTCGTCTCCCGTTCATTCATCCTGCGCGCCTGTCGACTGTTTTTAAAATATTGCACGCCAATACGTTTCTACTGCGCGTCTCATTCGATAACTCGAATATTATCTAAATTCTCAATGGTCACTTGTGTTACGCGTTTCATATATCTATTCCTTGGTTCTTATCGAAACATTGTATTAAAATATTTTCATTCCCTCCACGGAATTTGCTGTCGTGTCCATTACGCTATTTAAATCTGTCACAATATTGTTTATTTTCCCCATTGTTGTTATTTATTTATTTATTTTACGTCAAAAACAGTTAAAACTGTGTATGACATGCTATGGGGAAAAGTGAATTGTGTGCACATTTTCAAAATCCTGTGATCCCTACACTAAATCATATACTACTTAAATGTCCAAAAGCAAAACAAGAGGCCATCTCAGCATTTGCTCAATGGATCAGGGAAACTGGACGAAAAACCTGATCGAGATGGGGGTCATTGACCCGGAGGCTGTGGTTCAATAGTTGTTACTGGTTGTTTATACACATTTATACAGTCCAAGTGGTAAATAATGCATTATGTATCATTGTTAAAATTAATGTTACTTTTCTTGTTATGCTCAGTATAGTCTCTAATTGTACAGAAACAGTTATGCAGCAGAAACGATTTCACTTGGGATTTAAACTTTTCTATCGAATTTAATCGTTTAATGTCGTCTGGCAAAGTGTTGTAAAATAATGTACATGTATTGTATGTGAATTTTTTGTAATGAGCTGTTGATACTGTCACCTGATGACTATGATTTCTACGTCGAGTGTTATAGTAATAGACTTCGGCATTTTCTGAAAATATATTCCCGCCCTTAAGCAAGTCATTTTTGACAAAAACCACTGATTCGTAAATAAACAGACACGGTAATGGTAAAATTCCTAGATTAATGAAGAGAGGCTTACATGAATCACGTGGGTGGGATTTGGTTATTATTCGTACAATTCGTTTTTGTAATCTAAAAGTCTGGGAGCTATAAGGTGTATTTCCCCAGAATATTATGCCATATCTCAGGCGGGAATGAACATTCGCGAAGTATACACAACGAGCAGAATGAAGGCTGACTGAATTTGCAAGAATTCTGAACGCGTAGCATAATGAACTTAATTTTGTTTTCAATTCATTTAAATGGACGTTCCATTTAAGGTTTGACTGAATTGAGAGACCTAAAAATTTTGTTGCCTTAACATCAGTCAATGGTACACTGTTCATTTTCAATGGAGCACAGAATTGTTTATTTGATATGGAAAACTGCATTAAAACCGTTTTCTTTTCGTTTACTATTAATTTGTTATTTCGGAACCAATTTGAAACATCTGATATTGCACTATTTACGGTTTCTTTATTGCAAAGGATGTTCGTATCATCCGCAAAGAGAACCGTTCTTCCGTTTCGAATCGTCGAGGGCATATCGTTTACGTAAAGTAGGAACAGAATAGGGCCTAAAATCGATCCTTGAGGAACTCCACATGCAATGGGCAAAGAGTCGGAAAGGTGCGTACGTAATGTTCCATCATTCCAGTAAGGTATTTCAACTCTCTGAGATCGTTGTTTAAGGTACGAACATAACCAATCTAGAGCAATACCACGAATTCCATATGAAGGTAATTTGGAAAGTAAAATGTCATGATCAATGACGTCAAAAGCTTTTGAGAGATCTAAAAATAATCTAATAGGTGCCTCGTTTTGATCCAATGATGAGGCGACATCTTTAAGAAAAGAAAATATAGCTGTTTCCGTTGATTTTGATTTTCTAAATCCATGTTGGCAATCTGAAAGCGCGTCGTGTTTACTGAGAAAGGTTTCCGTTCGTACGTAAAAAAGTCTCTCTAATATTTTTGAAAAAACTGATAGAAGAGAAGACATTCTCTTATATTACTGTTTACATGTCTTTGCATTCGTTCCTGTCTCCATTGTTGCTATCGTATTTACTTTCGTTTACGAATTACTTTGTAAACATTTATCTTTACTCGTAACGATCCATTACACATTATTAAAAATATCATTTTAAACCTCATTTGAAAACTTTGCCCAGACCACAATGTGTGGCTCTTTTCGTAGTACAAAATAATTAGTTGCGCAGGACCAAGAGCGATGTGGTCCCATAAACTCTCGACCCGCAGTCGGAAGTCGTTCAATGTTTGAGTAGTGCAGCGTCAAACTCCAGGAGTTGAACTCATACGTAAAACTGACCGTTGATTCACGATTGGATTTTTGAACGAGAGGTTCCGGAACAATTGTCGGAACTTTATACATTGTTCATTTTGAGTCATAGTGGTGAATTTACCGTTAAGTTAAATAAACTACAGCTTTGGGCCTTAAGAGTCCTAGGGGCCTGAAAAATTATTAAACATAACTGCAAATTTGGTAAAAAAAATTATGAAAATATAGTATTTATACAAATATATAATTATATCCCATAAAAAATAAAAATTAAATAAATTTCATAAACACGCTATTGAAGTTAAAAAGCAACTTTATTCTAAGACCGGCATTTTCATTCTCATGCCCGTCATATCGATATGATTGACCGATTGAAACGGTCTATTTTCATATTCTCGGCGATTAGCGTATTCGAGCTCAAACATTAAGGTTTTAGTGACACTTTGAGGCTGCCTTTCGAATTTTTAAACTTAAATGAGTGCTAATTGCAAAGGTAAAATATCATTTAGTAAACTTTAAAGGGTTGAAAACTAGTATCGAGCTAGTATGGGAAAAGACAAACTCAATTAACTAACAATAAATGTTCGATCAAAATGATAAGCTCTGAGGTTTTCACTTTCAATAATAATATTTCTGAGTTGGTGAACAAAAAATCGTGTAAACGGCATTTTTAGTCAGTTTTGTTGTTATTGATGATTAATTTCCAAACCCTTTTGATATATTCTTGTTCTCTGAAACTTTTTCTCGTTGCACATAGATGGGAGGACACCGGTTTTTTTATTAGCTTCAAGCAGAAATGACGCGAAAATTTCTGTTGTTTTTTTTTCAAAAAATTGTACATGACCTTTTTTAATGAGCTTATTTTTTTGAACAGATTTTGTTTAAGGCAAACATAACTATCTATAATTTTGTAATGTTTAAATGTTAAAAGATTGGAATTTTTAAAATTACCAAGAGTTGAACGAAAATGAGACCTGATCCATTCTTTTAAGCGTTTCTTGTTATATTCCTGGAAAAAAATTGAAGAAAAAAATTGTAGCAGTTTTTGAGAATTTTTTTTATTAATTGCAGAAATTTCAATTACAAATTACGCAAAACTACTTGTTTTTTATTACATAACCTTTTTTAGAGTTGATTTTTTAGAACAGATTTTATTTAAAACATACATCTCTATCTTCAATTTTGTAATTTTAAAATGTTAAAATTTTGCAATTTTCGAGAATACAGAGTTTGCCGGATATGAGAATAGCACCACTTTTTTACCA
Source organism: Teleogryllus occipitalis (assembly GCA_011170035.1). Classification (NCBI taxonomy): domain Eukaryota; kingdom Metazoa; phylum Arthropoda; class Insecta; order Orthoptera; family Gryllidae; genus Teleogryllus; species Teleogryllus occipitalis. The sequence goes on along the minus strand of BLKR01000474.1, from coordinate 47,848 downwards.
TTCTTTAACAGTATACATGTATACTACTGTAAAGGTGTGCAAACGAGGAAAAAATTAAAGAAAAAATTGTTTTTGAGAAAAAATATATTAAAAAATAAGAATTTCCTACATTTTACGCAAAACGACGCGAAAACTACTCAAATTTTCGAAAGATTGTACACGACCTAATTTCAAAATCTGTTCTTTAGGGACAGATTTTGAAATAAGGTCATTACAGAAATCACCGATTCATTTTCTATAATTTTATTAAGTATTTTCAATAATCATTATTGTACTATTTCCCTGCTAAGTTTATCTCAGCAATGCCGCTGTCTCCTCAACGACTCTGGCCAGAAGGACCTGGATTTCGTGTCCCGACGGCGGCGGATTTTAGACACTAGATAGCTAAGCCGACTCACGAACAGCCGCTGTATGGAGGAAAATTCTAGCAGCCGGCTTCTCTGATCGGTAGATTTCCGCGGTTTCTCAATACCATACAAATGCCGCAGTAGTACCCTAACACGGACGCGATTTCCAAATTTCCTTCCTCTTTCTTGTCCTATACTCTCCTTTTACATATACTTTCACTAGCATGCATGGCACTGCCACACATGTTGGGAGACCAGATCTGACGGGAGATTAACGCTTGTCCCCGCTGAAACCCTTCGACTGCAAATGATGAGTTACTTTTATCGTGACGGAAAAAAGTAGTACGTACGTAGGCGGTTGTTTGCGAAATTCATGTTCGGAGAATGGGGTAATAATGCTGTTGATCTCTATCAGTTACAGTCTAATGGATTTCAGTTACGGGATCGAGTGGAAGTTGAAGTTGATTTTTTTATGAATGGCATACTAAATTATACACATTAATAATTTCGAACTGTTTTTTTTTTCAAACGACTGTGAGAAACATACAAAAATAAAAGTTCAGTATCTTCCCTTTTCTGTTGACTTTTTCTCTCTTCTTTACATTATTGGCATATCAAGGAGGGATTAGTTAGTAATTTGTCTGTTCAATCTCTTTTATTTTAATTTCATGATAATGAAACATAAGATTGCGCGATATCATTGTAGTTACTGATTTGTAATCTCTTAGAAATATCAAGTGAGTAGTGCTCTTGCTGAGCGAAGCCGACAAGCAACGCCCAAATATTTCTAGAGGTGATGCTGAACTATCATGCGACGTACTAAAACAGCTGAGGGGCCTGATGACCTCTAGTTCGTGTAACCATACGTGCTGATGCCGAACACTCAAGCTCGATGACTCATATGAAGCAGGGCAATGGACTTAAAGCGATGACTAAAATGAACGCCTGTCGCATGAGTAGCCCTGTATCCGGGAAGATAGAATGCAATAGTGAAGGCCGATCGTCTCGACGTCAAGACCTGACTAGAATTGGCTCTTATCACAAAAGTAGCCAATTTTACGTTATTCCAATTCCCACCTTATGAGTAATTAACGGTTTTAACCGACCAAAATATAGTGTTTTTGAAAGTTTTAAAATTTTGTTTGTATCCCTAGCTGTATATAGAAGTTTATGTAATACTGCAAAAAAATTTGATGTAGAAGTTTTTATGGAAATGCACGTTTTGGAGATTCCTTATATCTGAGAATGGTGTACGTAAGATAGAGAAAGTATTGTAATATTGAAGAAAAAAGTACCGATTTTCTTGTCAGAAAATCAAGTTTCTGGATTCATGGCATCGAAATATTGGATTTTTCTTCCTCCTGTATATAGTAAATTACTTTCGTGAATGTGAAGTGGTCAGAAGCCACGTTTTGTGTTTTTCTACCTTGATATCGAAAAAATGTTTTTCTCATGACATCTGACAATCCGCCTGTACGTGAACATTAGCGCTTAAACCAATCACAGGATTTTTTCCAAGACATATCCCTGGATCATTTTGGCCACTCACGAGGCCATGCAAGTTTGAAACTGATCTGTTAATTTTTGGACGTATTTTATATTCCTGCAATATATTTGACTGATGTTGCGTCAAATTTGAAACGAACTTTTACTTGAAGTTCCTAGGACATTTTTGAAACTGTAAGAAAAATGCTTCCATATTTTTATTTAAATATTTTGCTCCTGTTGAGCAGAGTACGATTATAAAACGATCGCAGGCCAGATTTTCATGTCCATTTCATCCTTCGGAATTTAAGATCGAGATTTGTTTCTAATTGAGATCTCTAAATAAAGTCATGTACACGTTTTTCATAATTTTGAGTGAAATCATCACAATTTAAAACTAGTGCTAAAAGAGCACATATTTTCTCGCCCATTAGTAATGGTTATGCAATACTATGTATACCACAATTTCTCTCCGAAATAACACATCTCAGTCGTCATTTTTTGTAAAACTTATTACTAATGAGAATATTTGGTGCGAAAACGAAATATTTTCAAGTAAATATCACCATCAATTAGACAAAACTCCTTTTCATACAGCTAAATCATGACACAACAATGAGACGTAATTCACAGAAATTCGCGAGTGCGACGCGGAATGCCATTGTTGTCGCGGAGTCTTTGTTGACGAGCCATTGTTGCATTCTAATCTGCTATTCCCTAAAGGCTAGCAATTTTTATTTCATATATTTCAAATAGGTTTTAAAGAATTTCTAAAAGATTAATTTGTAAACATATAACAAAAGTTCCAATGTTAGAAACGAACAAAGAAATATGAAATAATATACACATTCTAACTTACGCAGCATCCAACTGCTTCAAAATACCTCTAAAATTACGTTCACGAAGAGCATTAAATTCGGAGCGGGCGAATTTGTTTTGTAGCCAAATTACACAAAAAATACTGAAAAAATACACAAAAAATATTTTCAAAGAATTCAACATGACCATATTCGAAAATGTGTTTTTATTTAGAAAACAATGTGTCTTCACAATTGTAGTTGAAGGAAGACGCCGATTTTTTTTTCGTAAAATGTGGGATTTCAATGAAAATGGGACCAGCACCATTCTCTTAAGCGTCCTTTACGCTATCTAGGGTCTAAATGTAATCAAAAAATTTTGTGCCGTTTTTAAGAGAAAATGGTTTAAAGAAAATAAAAATTGCCTATTTTTTGCACAATTGTTTTCAAATAGTACTAATGTTTTTGAAAAATTGAACATAACATTATTTTTAGATATTTTCTGATGGATACATTTCATTAAAAAATGTTTATCTTCATAATTGTAGGAAGACACCCAAAAAATTTTGATTTTTTTTTTTAATTTTCGAAAAATCAGGATTTTTGACGAAGTTGAGTCCTGCGCCATTCTCTTAAATATCCTTTACACTATCCAATAACAAAGTTAAATAAAAAACCATGGAGCCTTTCTTAAATTTTGAAAATATCCCAGAGGCTTCGTGTAAAGTACTCCTCAAAATTAAAATAACGGTTTCAAATTCCAGGGGCCGCTACTTCAACCAGATCGATTGGGGAATATCAATTTTGGTGAAAATTGGCTGAACGGTTTAGCCACTGGCGTTGTTCACCGACGGTCACACAGTCGTTTTGCTGTCAATCGACTTTTCGGAAAGAAGGAGCCGCAAAACATGGATTCTGACTACACCATGTGTCAGAGGATTTTTGCACCTAAATTTAGCATCTGAATTTACCCACTTTTTCGTTGCCAGGGCCCTGTGATAAGAGTTTTTCTGCTGAAAATTCACCGTTTTTCGCGCACAATTACATCACTTTCTCTCTACCGCTGTAGCGGTAGCGATTAGGTAAAAATTCTCAAAACCACTAAGTTCTTTCTTTAAATGTTTTTTAATAAAATGACGGAGATTCGATATTCATTAAAACGACTGGAGTTTTGAAAATTGCAGAAGTTCATTTTTTTCGAACTGTCCTGTATTTTCAAGATTGACACTAAATTTTTCCTAAACTAAATGTATTACATGAACCTGTAGCCGTTACCACTTTGCATTCGAATTTTGTTTAAATTTTGGCGCCTGACATGTAATGAACCATTATAAGCTCTCCCTGGCACAAATACAGCTGAAGTTCTTACATTTTTGACCCTCGTAACTGGGAGAAACGTGCGCAGACCATATCAGCAGACTGGGTTCACGCGGAGGTTCAATAAAAACTTGTGAGTGTAACACCAAACATGTAACATATAATATTGTTCTTGATATAGAGAACATCTAGTGTTGTGTATTCTTACGTTTGTATGTGCTGGCAATAACGTCAACACGGCGACACATCAACCTTAGGAGACGGTGTGTATTGAGCGCTGTGTTGATGAGCAATGTACTATAACATATCCTCTTTGTTTTTAACATGCTTTTAGTTATTTTCATCTGGTGCATTTTGGAACGCTGTTGGACGTAATTGCATTTGTGGAAATAGTACTGTTAAACATCACTCGTGCTTTGAAAATTCTCAGACAAGTCCCTTCCTCGCTTTGCGATTCGGAGATTCATCGACAATTTTCAAAGCACTCGTGGAATTGCCGAAGATAAACTAGTATCACAAACACAATTTTACACATTGCAACACTTTGTAACTTTTCGATTATCACATGTAGTGATCTGACAAAACAGTGAAATACACTAGACACTAAACACTGCCGGGCCCTTTGATAAGGCCTTTGTTTAACACAGTGTTGTCAATTTAACCACATTAAAATACTCCCATTGAATACTAATTTCTTTCTGTCTAAACAAGTTTTGTCCTGTTATTGGCTTTAAAACTGATATAATTGGGGGGAAGAAATAGCGAAAAGTTTGGCAAACCAAAACAAAAGGCTGGTTTTCGGTTGTATCCGGAAGGTTCTTCGCACCTTTCTTTTCTTCTTGCCAACGCGACGTGACGCCACAATCGACGCTAGGCGCACAGCGCAGAGGAGCAGGTGGTAGTTGCTGAGACGAAGGAAAGACGTTGCAAACGGACGAAAGTCCCACCGACCCGTTTATTTCCGGCCGGCGGGGAACGATCATCCGGACGCAGCGGCAGTGCACAGCAGTTGAGTCGCCGGGAGTTGAACGCACAGCAGTTGAGTCGCCGTTAGGGTTCAGGTTGGGCTCCTCGGCAGCGGGTGCAACGGGAACAGAGCTCGCTGCTGAGCCGTGCTTGTATGACTCTCCACGGGCCGTATTTCGGAATCCATCTTTGAGGGAACACAATCAACATTCATTCAATTCGATTAGAAATGAAATAATTATTTAAAAAGTGTATTGCTCCTCCGTATAAAATCCACACAGGACAAACAGTTACAGACATTTCATCACTTCACATAGGCAAAAAGAATGTTACCTTCCAGAACGTAACGAAAGCACTACATATATGAAACAATCACATGAACCAAACCGTTTCCGCCTACAGGTCGTTACGTGCACTTCAGTAAGTTGCCATCCCAGCTGCTCTTACTTTGCTCCCACGAGGCAGGGTCAGACGTGCTGCTTGCGAAAAACAATCATATTTTCGTTTCGTGGAATGAAAAGGGGTCCTGTTTCGTATTACTAGTCTTTATTATTATAATTTTTGTTTTGTACAATACATTTATTTGCAAGTATTAGTTGTATAATATTTATTCGGGTTATGGAAATATACGAAAAAGTATTTAACATTTCATATTAATAAGTATTGAAACAGATGTAATTCTAAGAATTGAAAAGCTCTAAACATAAGAGATGAGACTATCCCCCTTGCTCCTACGAAGTTACTCCTATGATACTTTCCGTCTGAACGTGACGAATTTACACCATCACTCCATCCTGTTCCCTTTCATGAACCCATTCCTTTTTTAAAATTGATTGTAGAGATCATTGCCAAATTCAGACCAGTTGAGAGAGGAGGCCGACATCTTTGCGCCCCTTTCGCTGGTATGACGAGCACAGTGTCTTTGTCATTGCCTTCCACTGAGTGAATGATAGAGGAAGTAATCTGAGGTGTAAATGTTATCTCTCATCAGGGAAACGAACGATTGTGGATGGGATGATGGTTCAAATGTAATACATGGTGGTATTATAACCCAACCACAAGCTGAAAATATCCATGATGTGTGAGAGTCTCCAAATCCCAGCCACTACCGAGAGACCATATTTAATGTACCATTTGCTTGAAACGATCTCCTGTTTTCGGATCTTTAGGATTGACTGAATATTTCGTATTCCAGAGCGCATCAACAGCTACGGTCATTGGTAGTGCTTATTGTTTTAGTCACTGCAGGGCGGTGAGTTTCGGCGCCGACTTTCACGAGACCTTGCGGAGTTTTCCCCTTCCAGATATCTCCCACCAGCGGGGCAGCCGGAACAATATCCCAGCCAAGACAAGCTCTGCGCTATCGACTGGCCTCTCGAGGTGTGTAGTAGTAGTAGTGCATGTAAGTGTAAGTGTATGTAAATAAGGAGTGAGGATATGACGAGGAGGAAGGAAAGATTGAGCACGATCCGTGGCCAGTTTGTTAGGGTACTGCTCCTGCATTCGCCTGGCAGGATCAGAGGAACCACGGAAAACTACCGATCAGAGCAGTCGGCCGGTAGAATGCTCCTCCAAACAGCGTCTGAACTCGGCCTAGCTATGTAGCTATTGTCGAAAGTCCTGCCGCCGTCGGTATTCGAATCCTAGACACAGAGGCAGTCACGTCAGTTGATACCCTGAGCCGGTACCAATCCATTGAGAGTGGATAGTCACAAGCGATATAAACGGCCACTAGTTGATGGATTAGGAATGAAAATGAACGAAACCTCGTGTTCACTTCCAGAATGGTTGCTTTTTGTGTCGGGACTTTTAAGGCTTATAAGGCAAGAAAACGTTAGATGCTCTGTCGACGTTGAAGTGGCAAGAAAGAAACCCGTGGATCCGACCCGCTTGTAGAGCAAATTTTCCAGGTCATCATTAGTACCTGTGTCGAGAAGCTCTCTCGAACTTCAACTAGTCGACGTTGCTGTTTCCTCCGCGGTTGCTTTCATTTGTGTTCACTAAGTTTTGGGTCGATGTCTCAGACTAATTAAGACGAAAAGAACTGACGTCGTGATCTGAGCGCCGCGTTTCCCCAAAGTCACACTAAAGTCTGCTGCCCGTTACGTTATTTTCTTACTTCCTGCCGGGAACATTGCAAGGGACTTAAATTCAGCTTTATTTACAAGGCACAAATGTTAGGTCACAAGCACGTTAGCTCGAAGATTGGTTGATTGTTAGTGAATCCGTGCGCGTCAACTACAGAGGTCATGAGTCCCGCAAGTGTAGTACATGCTTTTTCATCGGGAGATGGTAATCGTTACTCACTGAATGGCGAGATCCGGCGTCGACCTACCGTCGACTAGCGGGGATTTCCCGACAAGGTATCTCCCGCCAGCGGGGCACCCCTCCAGCCGGGACATACACTAAGTCCAGGACCGATCTCCCGGTATGTGTGGTAGTGTAGTGCATGTTAGTGTAAGTGTGTGTGTAAGGGGTGAGGATCGGACAAGAGGAAGGAAAGATCGCGCGCGGTCCGTGGCCCGTTTTTAAGGGTACTGCACCGGCTTGTGTTGATCGGAGAAACCATGGAAAACGTTAGCTCAAGGACTATCATTTTCCTGAAAGGGAATTTTAAATTTCTCTTTTAAATTCTCTAATATGCACATTTCATTTTAAACAATTTGTATATTTTTGGTTTAATTTTAAAAATACATGAAGGTTTGTGAAGATACGTTGAATTTACGATGTGAGAAATATAGACACAATCTTGAAAGAACTGGGTTTATTTATTGAGTTCAATTATAAAACATTGTGATCTAATTACTCTTAGCTCAAGAGATTTATTGATACTATTAGAATGACAAATATAAGGCTTGATTTACAAATGAAATATGCAGGAGCTAATCAATGGCCATTTAGAGTAGCACGTTTTGCTCAATTGTTATATAAAACCCAACTTATCAAAAGTGTGAAGCACATCCTTGGATAGTGTAGCAATCTTTTGAATATTTTGTGAATATGCTCGAAGGTTTTCTTGTTAAGTGAATGCGACCTTCACCTGACTTTTTTGACAATTTTCCAAATGCGCTAAATGCTGAAAAGAAGATGATGCTCAAAATGTCCCCCGAACCACGAGAGCTCATTAATAATTCGATGATAATAATGTATAATATTTATCATAATTAATGGTAAAATAGGATGGCCGAGATGGCCAGAGCGTATGCCGAGCCGTGGTCGGAAGGGTCGCGAGTTCGAGTCCCGCCGTGGGATAGGTTGTCTCTTGTCTTTCATGATTGTGTGTTGTCGCAGAAGGCCTTATGAGTCTGCTGACCACAGATAAAGGAGCCCGCAAGTGTGTGTAATGTAAAAAAGTCAATATATGTCCCCATGAGGGACATAGTGAGTACCCGGCGTGGATAGCCGAAATCGGCTTCTCCTGAAAGCTGGAAAACGGACAAACGGACGGACAGACGTTTTGTCGTAAACCAATTTTTCGATATCAAGGATTCACAAAACGTGAATTCTGGCTATACGACGTGTTAGAGGAACTAATTTACTACATAAAGGTACAAGAATTATCCACTATTCCGGATCAGAGATCTATAATAGGAGTTCTTGAGCCAAAAAGTCGCCCTTTTTCGCTGCAAAATTATGTAACTTTGTAGTACGTATGTAGTGTGCATGAAGGTAAATAGTAAGCTGTCCTTTCCCCAACTTAATTCCGTTCAAAGGACGGAATCACCTCTACACGTCTTTCTGATTTTTCAAAAAATACTCTAATTTATTTGAAATTTCTCTCACATCGTGAAAAATATTTACATTAAAGGCATTGATAATACATTATTTAATATGTGAGTACAAGCATTTCGATTGATTTCTAATAAAGTTTCTAGAACACTCGAAAATTGTCTGTTAAAATTACCTCAAAATTGCCCATTTTCAGAAGCTCTAACGTCAATTTCTCCAAAATAGATTCAAATTTTAAAATAACATTTTCAAACGGAACCAGTTTTTTTCTTGTCTGTGATATTCTTAAAGTTACATTTTCATTCTACTTATGAGAGCGATAAATTAAGAAAATGAAATATTGTTTAACTATTTCTGCAATACAAGAAAGTAAAAAAAACACTTGTGTTGATTGATACAAGCAGTAAAAATTATATTCTACAACTTTTTTGAAGAGTTAGTTAATTTTGAGAAAATTTTTCATCAGTGAGTGAGATGTTGGGAGTGGGAGTGGATTGTACTTTCTGCGGAATAGTTTGCATTGCTGCCATGGAAACGAAGTGTCAAAGTGAATAAACTGTTCATACCCCTGAATTTTTGAAAATTGCGAAAGGTTGAAATTTTTTGGAACTCTAGTACAATTATATTATGGAATATAAAAAAAATTCATGTGAAATTTTTTCACCATAATCAGTTCTTAAATTAATGTAATGCACATTTTTTAAACATTAGTAGTTTTTGCGTGAAATATGGGAAATACTAGAAAAAAGATTTTCTTAATGACGGCTGCAAAATTCTTTCTTTAATATTTTTGTACGGACAGTGCTACATGAACTGAACAACATGACAAACACGCCATTTTGATATATCCTTTTGCTTTTTCAAAAAATTACACAAATGTAATTTTTTTAAAAATATTTTTCATGTCGTGGATACTTATATAATGGGTGTTTTTATACATTCTTATGAGTTTAAGTGCTTGAAATTATTTCTTATGAAGTTTCTCGAAAACTCAATTTTTTAATGAAAATTAGCTCAAAATTGAGTATTTTAAGAAACACACGAACTACATTTTACAAAAAGTTGTTCCAAATTAATTAAATTAAAATACAACTTTCTATGGTTAGTAATAATGGTTAGATGTGTGCTTTCGAATACGCATGAGAAAATGAATGATTTCTTGAAAATATTTCCTAGAAACTTTGAACGTTAAGAGAGTTCGCGAAAAACAAAGTAAACTCCTTAAATCCTGGCCTGACTATGGGGCAGACAAGCAACGCTTGAAGAGACATCTTGTAGCATAAGGTGACAGTGTGGTGACCGCAGTTGTATTCCGTATAGATGTTGGAGTGTATTTTAGTGAAGCTGCGCGTACAAAGAAAAGCTACATAGAGTGAATCGACGAACGGAATTTTTCCGTGTGGACTGGCATTACTCTTGCCCCATCCTCTTGTCACCTGTCCTCCCAAAGTACATTTTTTTTTACATTTTCTCAATTTTTAGGTTTCCTAATAGTAAAAGCGAAATATTACTTTAAGAATGTTAAAGAAGAGTAAAACCTCGTCCTACATTCCCATTTTCATTGAAAAATTTGAAACCGTTTTTATGAAAATGGCGTTTAAGTGTTACTGTAAATTCGAAATTTGAAACTCTTTTTCACACAAAATTTTTGAGTTTTCGAAAACCTTCATTTAAAGTCATTTGAGGCACTTTAACTCACAAATGCAATAGTGTTTACAAATAGCTGGAAATGTGCATATTAACGGCGTGAGAGATATTAAAAATAAATAAATTTCTGTAATTTTTGAAGAAAACAAAAGAGTACAGCAAAATTTTTTATGTCATATTAAACAGTGCATTAAACGTTGGAACAAAATTTGCACATTAACACTAAACGAGTACATTAGAAACAGTGAAACAGTGCACATTAGCACTAAACGTTGGGAAAAAAAATTAAGGAAAAATTTGGAGCCATTTTTGAGAAAATAGTGTTGGAGCGTTTCTGAAAATGTGGAAATTTGAGTTCATTTTAACAAAAAATTGTTGATATTTCGAGAAACTTTACATGACAGGGAGTATAAAATACGACGGCTCCCATCACTCAAGGTTATAGTAAAAAATTTCATTTTTAATTTTCATAACCCACCAACGAAAATAGTGCTGAATTGCATAAAATCCGGTTGTATTTAAATGTATTAATTTAATCATTAATTTAAAATAAATAATATTTATTACATTAAATACAACACAGAGAAGCAACTTCTATTTACTCCGTTCTATATAACTTGATATATATGATCCCAGCATAGAGGTGCTAACATGCAGATGCATAACGTTTAAAATACTTTTAGAGTATTTTAAACATGCTTACTAGTAAATGTGTATTCCCTCAGTGCTACTCAATAAATTAATTGTATAAAGTCTGTTCCTCGTAATTAACTGCCAAACTACTGATAAGGCACTCTATCCATGACCTCAGTATCTGCCCTTTCATTACATAATTTCTTCAACGAAACAATTAAAAAACAGTTTTCCGTTTCTTTCGGTTTTCAAATATTAAGCATATACCTATTTAACACGACACTTTTTGTCAAACACGTCACATATTTACAGGAAAATTTCAAATTTTCGTATAGATTTCCTACTTCGTTTGAAGAACATGAATGCCGAATATCAACTTCCTTATTATCCCGGAAACTCCTGCTGTACTCCAAGGCATTGGAAAGGGTGTTCGTGGGTGTTTCATTACTCTGTCAGAGATGCTCACTACAGACAGTTTGTGAACGACTGTCTCCTTTTTGGTATATCTAACGTAGTTCATTGGACACTTTCTGCTAAAGCTGTGCTCATTATTACGTCAATGTTTCTCCCCGATAACAATCAAGAGTTCTTAAATTGGAGGCCATGAACACATTGGTTACAGTTAAGGATAGTACCTCAACCCAGAATATCAATTTAATATAATTAAAAAATAATAAATTGAGCCTATTTGTACTTTTTATTACCTAATGACTAGAAACAACAGTCAAAAACGGTGAGATGAAATAAAACCCCCGTATTAATAAATCATTTTAATGAACAGTAGAACACAATTTAATTTTGTTAATATTAAATTTAAGTTTGTTTTCATTTCAAAATTTCCTTATTATCAGTATTAGGTTCTCAAACCACGGACCTCTAGGTGTCAGTGAAGCAATTTTAAGGGAGATCCTGAAGGGGCCACCAGCAATTGATTTTCAGTTCGCCAAATAGTAACTGTCGTTATTGGATGCATGCTGCGTAGCCGAAATAGCTGTTTATTTATTTTTAATTTATTTATCCCTCAAAAAACAGTCAAAACTACCTGTGACGTACGGGGAATGTATAATCTGCACGCTTTCTTAAGCTTGAGAATCCCTACTCTTCGCTGTTACTATGCTTAGTTGAATAATGAATATAATGAGGGCGATTGGCAACATTTTAAAACTAACAATTTTCACTCCCAAATAATATAAAACGTATTTGCAACGGCAAATGATCTACAGATTGGTTTTGATAGAACTGTAAACAAAATAACAATCCTTGCCTTACACTTCTCGCAACTGGCAAAAACAGAGCTCAACAAAACGTGCACATTGTGAAGATACATTTATGGACCAGAAACAAAGCGAGAGGAAACTGGATGAAAAACTTGATCGAAATAGGACCATAACTGTAAATGGAGCAATGACAAAAACCTGGGCAAGAGGCTCATTATTGAAAAAAAATCTGATCAATCGATATTGTCACTGAAAAATCTAATGGCATATTCTTCTTATGTTAATTAATTTGTCTCTACTGTTCAATTCGCAAAGGAGGTTTCAAGGGATAATTGGTCTCTACTTCCCCTTGCCATTGTAAGCTACCATCTTTTTACAATTTCACAAATCAGTAAGATCAGAGGGAGAGTAAGCAAGAATTGTTGAGTTTCCCTAACACTACAATAATTCTCCTATCTTTGGAGTGGAGTTACCTTTATAATACGAGTTGTTAAGTTTATAATGCGCTAAACTTGCAAATTTTAAACAAATTTTGAACAAACAAGTTTTGTTCAAATTATCTACATTCTTACGCAAACTACAACGAAGAGAGTCCTCGCAATACAAAAATAAGGTAATTCTGAAATTCAAACAAGACCTTTTCACCAACTCTTGCTACAGAGACTCATAAGAGCTACCTCTCCAAAATATAACATAAACCCAAGAAGGTTTCATTTTGTAAATTACGGTATCAGAAACATACGAGTCCCTTTCGGGACACGAGCACCATGCTTTAAGGGCCATGTTTTAAGTAAGAAAATATGAAGAACTGAATAATAGAGTGAAGAAAGCAAACTCTGTGTATTATCAAATAAATAACTTGTTGAGAATGAATGTAGGCACTAAAACAAAACTCCAAATTTATAAGTCCGTACATTTATATATGGAACTGAAAGTATGCCACATAATACGAAAACAGAAAGTAGAGTCACAGCTGTGGAAATGAAATTCCTACGCAGGATAGTAGGGAAAACAAGAAGAGATCGAATAAGGAATAATACAATCAGAGAGGAACTAAAAGTTACCCCACTACTCAAAGAAATGGAAAACAAGGCTCTGAAGTGGTACGGACATGTTGCTAGAATGGCAGAGGATAGAAAGCCGAAACAAATTATCGAAGCCAGGCCAGAGGGAAAGAGACCTCCTGGAAGACCAAGAGGAACATGGGACGCCTATATATAGGATATATGCCAAAGGAGCGGAGCTATACTAGAAGAGGTGAAGCGCAAGGCACAAGTCAAAAAGGAGTATATCAAATGGCTAACCCGACGCTGAGAGGCATCAGGGGAAGGAGAAGAAGAAGAAGTTTTAATTACTCCTTTTCGAATTATGCGTGATCGTACATTATAGAGAATGTAATAATAACTCAACTCGTGATGCAAATTGCATATGCGCCTGCTATTTATTTAAGTAATAATTCTGATCTTTTAAATGTTTCGTCTTGTCTGTCTAATGCTCCCCATGGGGTAATTTCTTATCCAGCAGTAGCACATACATAAAGTTTCGTGTCAATGACGTCGTAAGAATCGTAAAAAAATCGTCGAATTTTAGTTGGAAACAAAATATTTCGACTTTCGAGTTTCGAAGATATTAAAATACATGCGTACGCTATTTGACAGAAAATTAAAATTGATGAAATTAGAATTCCAAATTTGAAAACTAAGATGCACAAAAATAAATTTCACGAATAGAAGTGGATTAATTTGTATATTATATCGAAAGGTTACGTAAGAAATAGTACCTGACGCTTGTAAAAATGCTCTTCAACGAGTATTAGTATTGCTTTAAAAACAGCAGGGGGGTGAAAACACACGTGATGCGAATCGAAGGTTGCTCTACTTGGACATTGGGTTGATTAAGAATATAATTCATTCCCGTGAATCGCCACATGTATGCATGTGTCAGGCACATTTCCCTCGACTAAACTGTACCACGCGGTTTAGCTAGCTTCGTTCGCAAACAAGATTTCTGATTAAAAAGTATACATTGGACTCCCATACGTATTTTGGCCAAGCCATGGTCACTGGGTGGATTACATGAAATTTTGCGTCAAGCGCGAAAACGAAACATGGTCCACGCAACATTACAACGGTGGGGTAGGGCTGACAGGCCGCAGCTTCCGATCGACTGAGGACCGGACGAGTCAGATAGGAACGGGATGGAGTGTGACGAGGCGAGATGGGACGGGTTGGGAGGACGTGGCGGGACAGCGCGACAGGTTGTGGGTCAAAATGGATGGGAAAGGAGCGACCTGTGAATGGTTGGTTGATTTGTTAGTGATTCCGGTCGCGTCAACAGCTTCAGTCATTAGTCTCGTAAGTGTAGTGCATGTTTTCCCTCGGGAGATGGCGATTATCTTCCCCCGCTGGATGGCGAGATCCGGTGCCGACCTACCGTCGGTTAGCAGGGTTTTCCCCTAACCAGAACTCTCCCACTAGCGGGGCACCCCCCCAGCCGGGACAAGCTCTAAGCTCCCGACCGGTCTCCCGTAATATGTGGTAGTGTAATACATGTTAGTGTAAGTGTGTGTGTGTGTAATGGGAGAGGATAGGACACGGAAGAGGAAGGAAAGATCGCGCGCGGTTCGTGGTCCGTTTGTTTGGGTACTGCTCCGGTATTCGCCTGGTGTTGATTGGAGAAACCTCGGAAAACTACCGATCAGAGCAGCCGGCCGCTAGAATTCTCCTCCAGACAGCGGATGTATACGACCTAGCTGAATAGCTAGTGTCGAATATCCTGGCGCCGTCAGAACTCGAACCTCCCGGTCAGTGGCGCTGCAGTGACATCAGTTGATGCACTGAGCTACCGCTTCCGGTGCGCGGCCTGTGAAGGGGGGGAGAAGGGAGGGAGGGACGGGATGAGGGGGTAGGGTGGGAACAGTAAAGGAAGGACTTGCCTGGGACTGAACGGGGCGAGACGGGGTGAGTGGGATGAGACGTTACGAGGTGAGATGGGGCAGGCCGTGGGAGGTGATGCGGGGCATGGAACGTGTGGCATTGCGGGGCCGTGCGAGTCGGAAGACGAAGAGAGGTTGCGGCAGCAGAATGCGGTTTGGCGTAGCTGGGTGATGTGAATCATAATGACGGAGATGGGATGAGAAGGGTGGGACGGCTGAGAAGGGGTGCCGATGTAAGGAATTGAATGAACCGTGGTGGGGCTGGGCGGAGTGAGTTGGGACGAACGGGGAGGAACTGGCGAGAAGGGAGCGGAAATGTGGCAAGGGACGAAATGAGACGGGGCGTGGCGAGGTTGGGCGGTGCGAGACGGGACAAGCGGGATGGGAGTGAGGGGAATGAAGGGAGCGGGGAATGGCGGCGAGGGGAGGAAGGAGAAGGGGTGTGGCGGTGCGGGAAGGGAGGGATGGCGGGGGCGGGGGCGGGGCGGGCGCTCGCGGCCATTTGCATGCCTGCTGGCGGATGTGCCCCGCGCCCTCCGCCGCCGGCGCCCGAAGGAGACTCTCACCCGATCAAACGGGGACAAACCAGTGGAAAGTCTCAACAATGTAGGTCCGCTCCGCTTCGTCCACGGAAATGCCATCTGCATCCGGTTGGCCGGCGCGCGCCGAGGCCTTCGCGGCGATCTGCAGGAGCTCAGCAGGGCGCTCCTTCCTGCACAGACAACAAAAAAAGTCCTTAGGAACAAAGATAATTTGAAATATATACACAGTGAATTATCTTACTAATTAGCAAACCTCGAAACTTCTATTTAATCAGTTTTGCACAGAAAGAGAAAAAAACATTGTTGTTGAACTAAATTTTAGTTTCCATTCTCGTTAAACTCGTAAATACTGGAGAACTCAATTTAAGATGCTCGATTAGCTCATTAATTTTATTTATTACTATTCTTTTGCAGTAATAATGTAAAGAAATAAAGAGGAAATGAAGGATGAAAATGGAGTTACGAAATTTGCGAATTAGCGTGACGTCATATAAATATGTCAATTTAGTATTCAAATTCTAAATCTTTAGAACAATAATATATAACGTGAGTCGTTAGTTAAACAAAAAACCAATATGTATGTATCTGTTTCAAATTTTGTGCAACCTATATTAAAAATAAGGCACATGTTAATGTTATTTCACTTGTACCAAGTAATTTTCAAAATTTATTTTGACGCCCACCCTTGAAATTTGGCGCCTTCTTGAAGTACGATGTGTGGGACGATGGCTCACTGGCTCTGTACCTTGGCTTGCTTCAGAGACAGCTTTGGGGATCTTGAAAGCTTCGTGGGAAATACACCGCTGAGTTTTCAGTAATTTCTTTTATCGTGATTAGAAGGAAACTTTTATGAACAGTGAATCTAGTTGACTATTTCTTTTAAAACATTTTTAAGTTGAGCATGCAAAGCACCACCAAGAAAATTTTTATGAAGCGATTTTAATTTACTCTTAAAGATTTGCAAACTTGTAGATTCACTACTTTGAATCCAAAACTTGATAATGTTAAATTGCGATCGGCATCGAGTCAATATCATTAACGAAATTGCGATAAGAAATGTTAAAAAATGGTTTGCATTCAAATAAAATTTCGTGTTTAAATTAAAATATCTAAACAGCTTTTTATTGTAATGATTATTTTTATTTTTGATTATTTGCTGAATTATTCTTATTTTAAATGTACTATCAAATATTTTTGAGTTATATTTTTGAGTATATTTTACTACACTTAGCCATGGATTGGCTCATGTTGATCATTCTACACATCTTTCGGATACGTTGATACAATGCAGAGAAACAACTGATTGAGGCTTCTTTCTGGGAATAGGGGTGTTTAATCCTCAACTTCTTCCAATTCTGAAAGCGATTCGAATACTTAAATCTTCATGGTATTTTCTTCATTCTAATCTTCCAAATCATGTATCATCATAAATATCTTTATTTCCCATTATTCCCATTTTCCCATTCTTATTTATGTGTGTTAATATTTTATGTATTGAAGACCGGATGATTAAAGTTTTATTTATTATAAAATAAAACATTGTCTGTTCACTACGATCACCCGTCATTGTACAAAATCCCTTTCGTTTATTTTATGTCTTCGTGTTTATTTTAATTTTATATTATTTTCAAACATATAAGACAAAATACTTCGTTACAAAATAATACTACGTTCCTTAACTTGCTTTCACACTTAAGAACATAAAACACGTATATTGTGAAGTTTAATTGAAGTAAAACTCATATCTTAATTCAATGATTTCGTCACAATTAATTCATATTTCTAGATTTGCTTCTTAAAAATTGTTTAAATTTATTATCTGCTCGAGAAAAAAATGACCTGAAGGATTTCATCTAAATCCCTAAGCAACATTTTATTTATTTGAAGAGTTTTTCTGAATTATTCTGAAGTAAGTGAAATTTGTAATATTCAAAACAATAAAATATTCGTTTGATTGATTTAAGGAGTCATACGAACTTTGAATTGCGCAAAGCAACCTGATTCTCTATGAAAGATTGGAAATATTTTAGAACGTTGTAGGAGTGATATTCAGATTGAAGAAAATTAGTCGTCGCCCACCTCTACTCCTTTCCTTGTTCCCGCTGACTCAGAGAGTAGGCGCTGCGTGTCCCACACTTCGCGTCGGCGTCGCGCTCCCTGCTTTGTGAACGTGTCGCGTCGCCTGAGAGAACGCAACATTTCGGCGGAGATTTGACAGCTGCGAACTATCCAAGGCCCCCTGACGGAAGAATGCCTTTATGAGCGCCGCCCGCGTTGGATTGATTGCTCAACGGGCGGCTCGCGAGCTCACGCCCCGCGCCTCGCTCACGCAGCGAATCAGGGTCACGCCGAATCCGGGGAGCGTGCTTTTCCCAAGAACGAGATGTCGAAAGGAGCTAACAACTTCAGTTAGACGTCGATAATCCATACCGCTTCGTACGAAGTTCCTTACGTGAAAAGTAAGCAATAAAGCCACAGCATTACGTAAAAAGTAAGCAATAAAGTTAAAGAGAGGCACTAAATATTTAAGTAGTTTACTGATCTGCTGGAGAGATATTTTGAAATAGCAATGCAAGTTGGTGATGTCATTTTCAATTTCAGAGGTAAGGAGAATTCCAAGCCTTTAGCATTCATTGTATAGAAAGAATGAGAAAGAAATATTTTAAAATCGAATAATTGTGAAGTAGAAATTCCTCAATTGTTTCCAATACAATTAAATAAACTAATGTATCCCTTGTGTTAATAAATGAACAAAATTATACGAGGCTCTATAAACAAAACAGAATCAGCCGTCAGCGGCAAAAAGATGATACCTCAAGAAGTGAAGAAAAAGGAGGAGGAGGAGGAGAAGAAGAAGAAAACAATCAAGCATCATTATTTCTTCACGAAGTTTATTCAAAATTAAATAATCTTTTTATTTCTCGATAGTGGGTAATCAGTTTACTTACGTTCTTCCCTTTAACCATTGAGATTGAAAAGAACACCGCTCGGGATTCTGGTATCCACTCATCTCCGTGACGCCCAACATCGCCCACAGAATCTTCCGCGAGTTGCCGTGTGGCGCTCTGAAAGTCAGTTCGCGGCTCTATCGTCCTCGCAACTCATGACCGAAACATTTTACGCCTCTGCCTGCTAATGTAAGCATTGAGGACAGAAAGCTTCGGTTTTCATTTCCTCGCCAATTAAAGGGGGGAGGAGGGGGGAGGAGCCTTCATCCGTTTTACTTAAAAACGCCTCAGAAGGCGTCCTAAAGATATGAAAATGTTATGGATGCCCCATCCTCTCATGGCTTGCCCCCATGATCGAGAAAGTGTCTGATAGTGAGTCAGGATACACTCAGCTGTGAATTCCACACAAAAAAATCTACTCACGGAAATAAAAAAAATCGAGAGAAACTCTCATGACTTGGTTTAATCGAAGCTAGGGCTCGGCAATATGCCAGCCCTAGGTTCCTTAAACGCAGCCTCATATCACCATAGAGAGAGACTCATGAGACTTGGCGGCTCCCACTCGGCAAAGCACATCGAAATCTAATGATTTCGGCTCAGGAATCAGAAAGCGTTTTCTAAGCAAGAAAGGAATGTAGGAATGTAAGCAGAAGAGATGCTCTCTGTGATTCTTTGTCAGCTGCGCTGCGCTTTACTTGCATTCCGTTCATATCCGCCCCCCTCCCCCCACCGGCCCATCGCTCGACTTTCGCGCGCGGCTCCCGCCCCCGCATTCCGCCCCGCCCCGCCCGGAACTTGCCCGCCGGAAGCAGGCCACTCGCGCGGCGGAGACGGAGGCGGCGACGGAGGCAGCCCAGTGCCGGCCGAACGGAAGCGTGGCGGGGGGGGGCGGATTGATTGATTGAGTGATTGGTGTTTCCGGGCGTGTCAACTGCTGTGGTCATTAGTCCCGTGAGTGTTGTGGAGGTTGTGTCCCGGGAAGTGACGGACTTCGTCTCCGCTGGTGTATGACATCCGACCTACATGTCGGTTTGTGAGATTTCCTCATTCACGTATCTCAGCGTGGACAATTTGTAAGTTCCCGACTGGTCCCTCCATATGTGCAGGGGGGCTCTTGCGCATTGTATCCGACTTCAGCCAATGAGCTTCAGACACCAGTTTGCGTCACAATATTAGTGGGAATTTTAAATACAGTCAGATACCAACTGCATTAGATCCGTCACACCGTTACAAGACATTAAAACAGATATATGAAGCATTTCATTTAAACATTGCATCTTGTACACCTACATCGCGTTATTTTTGATTGGTTGGTTACCGTTGAAAATTGTCATTTTGTACGACTTTCAAAATGTTTCTCAATACTACTCGCTCTCCATGCAACATGGTGGCCAGCGTCTGGACTGGCTTTTCAAACGAAGGGCCCATGCTGTGGTCACATGGTTCGTGATGCGAATCGGTGGTGTGCAGAACGAGCAAGAATCAGTGCGCCGGAGGAACTCACCCATGTATTTCCATCGTGGATGGTGTGGTATCATAGAGCGTGTTAGTGTAAGGGTGTGTGTAAGTGAGGAGGATAGGACAAGGAAGAGGAAGGAAAGATCGCGCGCGGACGTTGGTCCGTTTGTTAGGATACTGCTCCCACATTCGCCTGGTATTGATCCGGAGAAACCACGGAAAACTACTGATCAGAGTAACCGGCCGCTAGAATTTTCCTCCGGAAAGAAGCTGAATTCCATCTAACTCTCTAGCTAGTATCGAAAACCCGCCAGCTTTCTCGATCTCGAACCCTACGTTTTCTTGATCAGAAACGCTTCAAAGGTGATGCTGCCTCTAAGCCGGTACTGATGCGGGGGCGTTGGCAGAGAGGTAGGTGGCCGTGCAAGTGGTGGTGGCTACAATGGCGGAGCCGGAGAAGACTGGGACGGGGGACATGGCTGAGGCGGAGGCGGCGGGAGTGGCCGAAAAAGTGACAGAGGTGGAGCGTGGCGCGGAGTTCGCGGTGGAAGTGTTTGCGGGACCGGAAGCGGCTCCGGGCTGCATTGGAAGAGGCGACGGGGGCAATGGAGAAGGGCGACAATTCGAACGGTGAAGCAGCGTCGAGACGCATTGATAATGATGGTGATGATGATGATGATGGTGAAGATGGTAAAGGTGATGGTGGTAGTGGTGGTGAATGGTGGGTGGTGGTGATAGACAAGGGCACCCGTTACATTACTTCAAGCAGCGAATGCGGAAATGGCAAACCTTGTTCCCATTACCTCTTCACGTTTTTTTGGGCGTGTGTGTGTGTGTTGTTTTTCCTTTTCCTTTAATACTTAGAGACTTACTGTCTGAGAGGAAATAATATTTGCCTTTTCTAAGTTAAATCGATGAAATGATACATGTTATGAAAAATAAATGTGAATTTTAATATTTCATTTTTTTGTCTGAAGGTAATCAGAAAAGTCTTGGAATGACAAGTAAAATGTATGATTCCCTTTTTGAAAATTAAGTAACGATATTGAAAATATCGATATTTCATGTTCGATAATTTAAATATATCAATATCTTCTTTATTTGTTGGTGTCGATACCACATTGAATCGATTATTTCCCCATCCTTTATCAGTGGCCACATCTGGGGTGCAAATTCATATTGAAGTCAATCATATCGAAACTCATGTACAAAGATTCATTTAGAAGTGACCCTTTGCCCGAACTTTTCACTTCGTTGTTGTTAATGCTTTCATGAACTACCATTTAATTACTATGTCGTAACAAATATAGAGTACATTTTATATTACATGTGTTATGTTTCAAAACTCAAAAGTCTTTATCATATTCTCACTGATATCATGTGTTTCAGTGCAATGTGCTCCATGCAAACAAAACATTAAAAGAAAAAAAAATTCGAGTAACTATTTTTAAGAAAATCTCTTTCACGTTATGTAAAAATTATCCTTAACACGCTCAAAATTACGAAAGAACTACAGAATGTCACAGACTTTCTGTATTAGTTTCCTAATCTCTTTAGTCTGGGTTAGCTCGTCGGGTTTGCTCTGCTACCTTTATTCGATTAAAATACATTTTTCACATATTATTAATTTTTCAATCCATTGATAGTAAAATTGAAATATGACTTTCATAATAGAATTACAGAAGAATAAAATCTGGTTCCGTACGCGAATTTTCATTGAAAAATATGGATCTGTTTTTGAGAAAAAGTCCTTTTTTAAACATTTTTGAAAATGCGCAATATTGAACTCATTTTCACACGAAAAATGTTGAGTTTACGAGAAATCATTAAAAGCACTAGTTCTTACAAACGCTGTAATGTATAAAAAAACTAAAGAAAATATTAATGACGTCAGCCATATTTTAAAATAAAACTTGTGGGTAGTTTTAGAAATAAAAGAAATACATCAATCTGACTCTTATGTCATATTATTCAGTGCATTTGGCGCTTCTCATACAAAAAGCTTCAAGGAAAAACTAGAGCCGAATTTTGAGAAAATCTCTTTTGAGCGTTTCTGAAAAGGCGAATTTTGAGATCATTTTCTCAGCAAACGTTTGAGTTTTCGAAAAACTTTGTAAAACACCAGAACTTGAAGCACTTGTAATAACAAATGCAATAATGAATAAAAATCGTCTATAGTGTAAATACTAGCGGCATGGGAGATATAAACAACTTTTCTGTAATATTTGAAACAAAACACGTCAAAATTGCGTTTATGTCATGTAATACGGTGCATTTAGGACGATCCATACATAAAGTTTAAAGAAAAAATTAGAACATTTTTGAGAAAATCTTTTTTAATATTGCCCATATTTCACTAAAATTTACGCGAAAATTACTTATTAAAAAAAAACACATCACATGATTTAACGAACTAATTTTGCGGAACAAATTTTCTCTTAAGACAAAAAATCCCAGTGTACAATAATGTAGTTGTATGAAGGAATCCAAAGATTTTTGAACCTTTGCTATTTTCAAAAATTAAGAGAATTTAATGAAAATCGAACATGTGCCATTTTTATGTGTATAATGATCAATTGTAGAAAAAAATTGGAACTATTTTTTAGAATAGTTTGAAAATGTCATTGGTATTTTATATAAAATACCCTAAAAGACTGAAATATTCGTTTCAAATTCGAGGGACTGCGTTTCAGGTAGATCGATCGGGAAATACAAATTTTGGTGAAAATCAGATGTAGACCCAAGTTCGTTCACAAGCAGACAGGCGGAGGGGCAGATATACCGACGTTATCAAGTTGTCCTTACACCGCTTTTTGATATCAAGAACAAATAGAGTGGATTCTGAATACCCTGTATTCGAAAAAGTAATTTAGTACTCATGTTACTGACTCCGGCCGTGGAGGCCTATGCACTAATTTTGTACGCGTATTCATGGAAACAAGAAAAATGAACTTTTTCGATGCCTGAGACCCACAAAATGAGTTTTCTAGCGAGAACTCGGCACTTTTTCCTGCAGCATTATGATAATTTCTCTACACTATTTTTGGATTTATTCAAAGCTGCGTCTGACGTAAATCAACTGCTACGGTGTCATCCAATCGGAAGGTTGAACGAAGCGATACTGACGTCACCTTAGTGAAGTGTAAGTTCCCGATTTGATGGCACCGTAACAGCTGATGACCTGACAGACGCATCTGACAGAATCTCTTAATAAATTGCAGATAACGTAACCGACAAAGTGAAAATACATTAACGATGGTTAATGTATATAGGTATAGTATATAGGTAATGTATAGGTTTCCAGCTATAAAACGTTAGTATTCGTATGTAAAACTGGATGGATATACGTGTAAAAATTTTTCAAGAAACACTTTTTAACTCTTGGAATGATTGCTCCCAATTTTTGTAACAACATATTTGGGCCCATAAGATAAAATTTAGGGTTTCAGTATCCCAGTTTTATTGGAAATAATGCAACCCGCAATGCATCTTTGGAGCAGCATTCTACGCGGAGTGGGGTTTACAGCGGGCAGAGCGGGCAGAGCGGGCAGAGCGGGCAGAGCGGGCAGAGCGGGCAGAGCGGGCAGAGCGGGCAGAGCTAGCGGGCAGAGCGGGCAGAGCGGGCAGAGCGGGCAGAGCGGGCAGAGCGGGCAGAGCGGGCAGAGCGGGCAGAGCGGGCAGAGCGGGCAGAGCGGGCAGAGCGGGCAGAGCGGGCAGAGCGGGCAGAGCGGGCAGAGCGGGCAGAGCGGGCAGAGCGGGCAGAGCGGGCAGAGCGGGCAGAGCGGGCAGAGGGGGCAGAGCGGGCAGAGCGGGCAGAGCGGGCAGAGCGGGCAGAGCGGGCAGAGCGGGCAGAGCGGGCAGAGCGGGCAGAGCGGGCAGAGCGGGCAGAGCGGGCAGAGCGGGCAGAGCGGGCAGAGCGGGCAGAGCGGGCAGAGCGGGCAGAGCGGGCGGATTAAATATTCGATCAACGTCGCGTAATCAACTAGTACATAACAGAATCAAAGCAATTTGATGTTGAAGTTTTCAGATTTTAAAATGTTACATTTCAAGGTAGATTTTTAATGCAATGTAATTAATGTCTGAACTTGGGATGAATTTTATTTAATACCACATGGCCAAATTTCGTTATTTTAAAATACTGTATATATATATATATATATATATATATATATATATATATATATATATATATATTGCAGTATATCGATACAAAGGGGTTGATGGCAATATGGTGACGTACTGAAGAAGAATGGGATTTTAGAAAGGATCGCTGTTCCGCTGCGGGCGGTGGCGTGGGTGGTAACAGGTGGGCGGGCGCCCTGCTGAGCGAGGGAAGGGGAGCGCCGCGTGCACACTTGCGTGCGGTCGCGCCGGCCGCGCCGCCGGCCACCGGGGCTCCATTTACGTTTTAATGAGAAGCACATGCCGCCGCATTCATTACAGGAGGCCAGGAAGTCGAAATATTGTGGCTGCTTTTATGAGGTGGCGTTTAAGCGGGCAATGCCTTCCTATCTGTATGCATCCGAATATTTACGTGTTGAATCAGTTCGTTGAATTCAGAGTAAAGGTGTTACGTTTCTATTGAACGCCATTTCCTGAAGATACTATCATATACGTCATTGAAAAACGATTCAATGAAAGGCGGCGAAGAAAGTAATAAAAATAACCCTATTAATTAAAGATCGTTACATAAGGTATCATAATTGCTTAAAAATTTGTAAAACTTAAATCGAAGCAAGCTCTTTTGCTTTGATGTTTAGCGAGTTTCAAGTACGGATATGACAGCGATTGAAAACATTCAGGAAATTGCAAGTTTTTTAAAGAGTTTCTCTTTTCTCAAGAAGTTTTTCTCTCGTCATTTCTCATTTGTGTGGGTGTGCGTTGACTGCAAATTCTACATTGAATTTCAGTGAAACCCACTGAAACGCCAATCTCGTGAAGCCGATTGATCTTGCCATAAGATAGTGTAACCATTCTCACTTTTAAATAAGTTCCTGGACACGCCTTCACGTCTTCCTAAAGAGTTTGATATTTGAATCC
This sequence comes from Teleogryllus occipitalis, assembly GCA_011170035.1. Lineage (NCBI taxonomy): Eukaryota > Metazoa > Arthropoda > Insecta > Orthoptera > Gryllidae > Teleogryllus > Teleogryllus occipitalis. The sequence goes on along the minus strand of BLKR01000474.1, from coordinate 22,787 downwards.
ATAATTCTATAAAAAGCAGAAGACTTCTGAATATTACCGTTTACTCAGTGTCTTTGGGCGTCGTGACGTAATATCAAACCAAAAAGAACAGAGATATCTAGACTTGCTTATTTTATGGAATGATTCAATGGGGTTTCATGTAACAATAAAGGTTTTACGAATACTCTGAAAGTTTTTTAGAATGTGAACTGCAGCTTTAAGTCTTGTCAGCTTTGTAATGGGAAGAAATAACCAGTGGTATGAAAAAGAAGAATGCAATATACCAGGAATTGAATCAATTTATAAAATAGTTGTTTAATTGATCATGTGCAAACAAGTTTTATTACGGCGCTTAAAAGAATTATGAAGATCAATTGTAAATAAAAATATCTAAATAAGCACACTCTATTTCAAAGAGTAGAACTAGCTTCCCATATTCTCTATTTCCATTAAATTGCCACTTGGCTTAACGGACATTTCTGCCAAACCATGAGCGACCGCTTTACGTTTCATAATATATAATTTATTAACGCCACCTAAGTTTTCTTGAAACAATAATGAACATATATTATTGAGATATGTTAACCGTATATGAAGAACTTATCAAATGAATACGTAGTCTTATTTGTAAAATAAGAGAAAAGTTAGTGTCTGATTCATAGCCTTTTTGTTCTTTAATCTCCTAACAAACGTACGACCCTTCTCTGAACAATATTTTTAAATATATAATCTATAATTTCAGTAGATAATTAATGTCATGAAGGGTCAATTGTTTTTGTTTAATGATAATATTTTTACGACATACTGTACGTGGTATAGATATAACGCTAGTAAATAGAGGAAAGAAACCTTTAACGGCCGGCATACCCAATTTTAATAGTTCCCGTTCCTAAAATTAAAAGTGGAAATAATTGAGATATTGGTAAGGATTGCGTATGAGAACGCATATTCCGAGAAACGTTAGTTATTATTCATATGATTTTTACTTCGAAGAAGGCGATATTAGGAAAAGCATTGAACCTTACACGGCCACTGTCACAAACAACAGACTTGGTTTGTTATTAACCTCGGCTATCCCCTCGGTTTACAACTTCAAGCGCGGCTCTTCTTAGCTCTGCATCGGCCTTTATGAAATGAATAACTATTATGGAGTTATCGGGGGACAATGCACACACATATCTTATTTTTTAGGTCATAGAACTTCGACCCCTTCTGATTACACCATACGTCTGTTAATGAGTTGATCCGGGCGATTACACTGACCATGATTTATCCGGAAGTGAGTACCTGGGAAAATTATTATGTTAAACACTTTTATGTGTTTTATTGTGCAGACACTAATAAAATATACATCTCACCATCTGAAATCATCCCATGGACCCCGAGTTAAGAAACAGGATATTGGTGTATATTTTTTAATAGGGAGTTTACATTCTTAGAAATTTTAACACTTCTCGAATTGAAAAAGGATGTTCATGAGGGAACAGTTCGCAATTCTATTGCATTTATTCATGGCGACACTACGCTGTTTGAGCATTGTCGGTCGCATACTCGCAGCGGCGAATCATTGACTCATAAATTGGCAAACCTGTTTCAATCGTAGCCGATGCTAATTGAAAAGAACGCGTTCCACCGGAAGCCGGCGTTCATTCATTCGCTTATCGTCTCATCTGCCGCCAGCCAACCAGCTGGTGCGCACCGGCGTAAGGCTCCCCCCTCCACTCTGTTCAATGTGGCTCAGAATGAAAGTAATACATAAGGAAAATATATTAATAAATAAATACAAATATACTTACTAGAGGTTGAAGGTATTCTTTACGGATCGTATTTACTCGAATACTTGAAATTTAGAAGTATTCCAATCAGTCACTTATGATTAAAACGTACAAAGCCGTACAACAACCATATGCTAGAATGTAATTATTGAAGGAATAGTATCAAATTACGAGATGAATTCCATTGCAATTACATAACTCGTCGTATATCTTCTTAAATCTAGAGTAAATATGGCTTAGAAAATGATATGTTATGTAAACTGAAGAAAAATGCAGTGGTGTAATGCAGAGGTATGGAATAAAATAAAATTGGGAACCATGAAAAGTTAATAAATGCATGGAGGTATGTATAAATTATATAAAATAACTGTTTATAATGAATATTAATAATATGACCGGTCTGTCTGTACGAAATAAAGTCGCCGTCGCTAGGGACTTTGTTTAGGATGATACAAAAATATTAGAATGGTGGTATTTAATTACCAGAAAATATAATTTAGTTCGTAGATACAGTAGAACAGAATATAGTGTTGAAATATATGAATAGTAATGGAGAATAAGTAAACGGATGCGCTTGAATAATAGAAAGGAAGGGAGTCTGCTGAAAGCTGCAGAAAATAATTGAAAACTAGAGTTGATATGTTGTGTCTTCAAAAGTGAATAAAAAGACTTGAAAAGTATGACAAAATGTTTTATTAGTCATTTTGCAAGATCGTTAATGAGCAATGAATGTTGAACCAAATGAGAAGGAAGGAAAAAATGAACATCGTATTGTTGTGCATATTTTACAATTAATAACACTATATTGTTTTATTCTTTCGTTAAAAAATGTCGTAAATAATACGTCGCCAAATGTCGCGCGAATTCATCAAGAAGTTCCAAAGCTCGAATTGTATGACTATTTCCATTAGTTTATTAAATAAACAAATACGGTTATATAGTTAAAATTAATAAACTCAAATAAAACGATTAAATAAACAAATAAAAAGAAAAAGATATATATTGTAATTTTAAGGTTCCAGTTTGTTACGAAACGTCTATCTCTGCCTCCTTGAATGATTTCATGTAATGTGTGGAAGTTATATTATGAATATGAATTAAGAATTATTTGTTCATAATTTAAAATATCTACTTAGCAACAATTAATACATATAAAAAATAAAACAATACTACGAGAAAAAAGAGCATTCATTAATTGAACAATAATTAAAAACAATTACCACATGCCCAATTATTCAGAAAGTTTGGCAGTCTTAATTTGCAGTTAGTGATGAATATTCATGATTTCTTTTATAGCAAGCTCACTGGACCTGTTTCAAAATGCAATTCCTGATTGTTTGTTTTATTACTATTTTGAGCATTTAATTTCTATTTTCACATCTTTCTTTAAGTGAAGTTTCAATGAATCGTCTCTAAGACCTTAAAACTTACAGTGCTTCTTCGTTTTCACAAAAGAATGCAATGAACATATTCACGGAGTAAATGCTATATTTGCTTAATGAAAGAAAAACATGTGAACGTTGCAAGAATTACATTGTCGGTAAAATTTGATGATTTCTTGTGTATAGCAAGTTGAAATTAATGGAAGTTTGAGTGAATTATTTCTTATTAATGGACACTGAATGAAATATTCAAAATAATAACGTTTTATTATAAATATCTTTGTTGGGATAATGAGAAAAATGAGGTGGTGACTCACTGGAGACCCAGGAGTACCTCCCATGAGATACATTCCCCTCCCATGAGATATGGAGGATTTCATCGGGAGGCAGAGGCCGAACCCAATGGCACCTAAGTTTGGGTTTCATCTTAGCGAGGCGACGTTTCAAATGGGTTCCCAGGATTTCTGTCGTAAGGTTTCGTGAGCGCTAGTTTCAGGTGTGATGTTCAAAAATAAAAATTCAAAATGAATAAAAAACGTAGAGTTGTGTTAAATTTTAAATTATTTTGAGATTACTGAATTAACATTAAATTAATAGAAATTTGAATATTTTACAATGTACCGTGGAGAGGAATCAACACAACCAATTGTAATAATTCTTTTATCCTGAATTAACAACGCTTAATACAATTTTGTCTGAAACACAGAGTCTGTCTTCATAAATAGCTGATAAAAATTATAGAAAAGAATATGTTGTAAAGCTTCGACCTATACCTTCTGTTACGACTTTTTGATATTACCTTAAATAATTCAAGTATTCGTCAGGATTGGAAAGAAGCATTTGTAGTTACCATTTATAAGGGTGGGTCTCGATCAGAAGGCTTTTGATCTTGTCCTCCATGATAGGCTACTTAAAAACTAGACAGAATAGGGCTAGACTCGAGAGTGATACTGTGGATTAAGGATTTTCTAAATAACCACCACCGAGTGTAGGTGGGAAACAGCCTATCGGAAAGAGTCAGTGTAACGTCTGGGGTTCTGCAGAGGAGTGTACTTGTACCTTTATTATATTTGGCTTATGTAAATGACATAGCAGAGGGAATAGGCTCTAAAAGTAAACTTTTTGCGGGCGACTGCTTTATTTACGAAAGATCGAGAACATATCGGATTAGGATAAATTACAGCGAGACTTGCGATACTTAGAAGAATGGACGGAAATCAATAGAGTGAAGATAAATCCGAATAAATGCAAAATACTCGTAGTTTTACGCGTAGTAGAAATAAAGGGACAGCTAAGTATTATGCTTGCAGGTAAGATAATTCCACAGGTAACTAGTTGTAAATATCTGGGGTGATAATTAATGAACAACTTGGATGGGGGGAGCACGTCAACTTTACTGATGGGAAGGCATGGAAATCTTTACACTTTGTAATACGAGAGTTAAGGAAGGGAAGTAGTAAATCAAGAGAACTAGCATATACAACCATTGTGCGTCCGGTGTTAGAGTACGGAGCAGCGTGTTGGGATCCATGAAGAAAGGGCCAAATAAACTCCATCGAAAGAGTTCAGAAAGTAATAGCAAAATTTGTTAAAAGGAGAAATTCGTTAGGAAATATTTCCAACAAAGTATCGTCATGGGAATCATTGGCGAGCCGTAGGGAAAAAGCAAGGTTGTGAATATTTTACAAAGCGTTAGGGAAAAATCCGCCATGGAGGGTAATTCAGGAAAGAATGCATAAACCTGTCTACTTAGCATGTCACGACCATATTAGAAAAATACGTCGAAGGAAACAGAGAACTAATGTTGGAAAATACTCTTTTGTAAATAGGACTATCGAGTCATGGAATAGCTTGCCTGCAGCATTAATGGAGACTTTTCCCACAAACATCAAATTTAGGTTAAGATTAAATTCTAGTAATAGTGTAAGCGATAGGATCAGTAGTCTGTGAAGGGCCTCTGCATTTAGTAGGCATGCCTTAAATGGAATAATTTTGTACTGTGTATTGAATTGTATGTATTTTAGTATTCATTATTATATTATCGTATGAGATGTGTAATAAGAATTTGCCACCGGGCTTAATGCCTAAAGCAAATTAAATAAATTATCTATAAAAGAAGTAACATTTGAAGAGCCTTGGTTAATCATTTGCAAGATAAATGGAATTCCAATTATTATCGGATCTAAACGGGGATCGGGTCGGCTCGAATAATCGTAAATTCGGATAAATCTTAGAAATTAAGAAAAAAGACGTTAGGGAAACTCATTTAAATCAAGACATTAAGTTTAGGAAACATAAGATATAGAATCCCATAAAAATTGTTTTACATAAAGTATTTCAATAATAATAATAATAATAATAATAATAATAATAATAATAATAATAATAATAATAATAGCCATTAATATACGTTGTGGTTTCCTGTTAGGAAGGGTAGTATAAGTTGAAAAAAGCTTCTTGAGCAGCCACTTCGAGAAGACTATTTCTTAATAACACTAGTCACTTCACATCATACCACTGTTATTAAAACTCATTAAATACCTTAATACCATTTGTTATTTAAACTCATTAATAAGTACTTGAGTTTGTATTTTCACCACTTGCACACTTAACACACTGACTGTTTGTTGGTTTGTGAATAATTCGCATCAACATTTCCATTCTGTCCGGTCTTTTGCCGCCTATCTCTTTGAAGTCGCCTACCCATTTTCTGCTCTCTCTTCCTACATTCCGGCTGCCTTCCTGCGGGTGCCACAATGTTAAACGATGAATCCAACGTGTTTAATTGGATGCACAAAACATGCCCTCTCCGTTTCAACTTGTCAGCTTTTGCTATGGCGTCTTCGATTTGTGTTCTGTTCCTTATTTCTACATTTTTTTAATCTTGTGTGCAAGGGCTATGTGTACTATTTTGCTTAACATTTTTCTCTGGTCGACCGTGATCTTACTATAGTATGTTGCACTGTGGGACCAGTTTTGTGCGCCTTAAGTCATCATTGGCGAACTGCTTGTATTCAATATTTCTCTTTTCATTTATGGTCTACAATTTTTATTCAAGAGTATGAATTTTTGAGTCCAGAATTTGGGCGTTTATTTCCTTTTCCATTTTTCTTTTAAAATGACATGACATGTCCGAAGTAAACGTAATCTTGTGCGTATTCAATTCCTTTGTTCTGTTTGGTAATTATTTTTCTTTCTAGTTTGTCATTTCTGATGGTGTGGATGGTGCAAATTAAATATGTACATTAATTTTGTTGTATCCTTCGTTTCTTTTAATTTTGCTTCTTCCCATTTTGGACATACAATATGTGCGCATTCGAATGCAGTTACTCTAAAATCACGATAGCAATGATAATGTCAAACATAATGCTTTTTTATTTTTGTGCCCGGTTCTTGATGTCACCATTGTGAGATTTGAAAATTCAATTTCAAACCAGCAATCTTCAGTACTCACGGTACTTAAACTTGGCACATAGTGCGATTTTTCTAACCGTGCCTCTGCCATATATCAGCTTTTAACGGTTTCATCCAATCTGGAGCTTAGACGTCGCTACAGTGACGTCATTATGGTGACGTTCAAGCTCCCGATTGGATCAACAGCTGATAGCTGCCAGAGGTACGGTTAGAAAAATCGCACTATAGGCACAGTTCTTTCGATTTTCAAGTGGGACTGCGTAAGTTTAGAGGATTTTCACAGAGGATTCTTCACTTTCTCTTTTGTTAACCGATTCCCCTAATGTTCATCGGGACCATCATTCACTTTCCACATTATCATAACTTCTGTTATAATACACTTGATAACGTGGATTAATAAATAGTAGCAAATGTGCAGATAAAGGGGATTTTTTGAAGAAATGTAAAGCTACCTCAATTTAAGGAAATTTATTTTTCCTCTCTTCATGGCTACAGGAAATAGAATCATTCATATTTTTTTAATATTCAACAAAAATAATAAGAATAATCAAATTTTTCTTAAATAAAAAAGCTTACATCAAATTAATCAACGTTTACACGGTTTACAAGTATATTTTGCTTCCGAATAAATTTATTCACCAACCTGTAACATGTTATTTAAGACAAAGTAATTGAGAAAAATCCTACTGTTTCCTACCTTTCAAATAAAAAATGGACCATAATAAAATATTAAAAATACTTTCCGGGCTGGATGGCCGTGGTCTATCAGACATTCTGTGCCCAAACATTAATGTCCGACAGACCAGGGCCATCCAGCCCGGAATGTATTTTTAATAGTATATCCAGCCATGAAAGGCCTACATTGCTTTATACTAAAATTGTCAACAATTATTCCACATTATTCACTATATTTAGCACATTCATTATAAATAGTTTTAATATAGTTACATTCAGTTTTCCGTTCCCAATCATTCGTTCAAAGCACAAAATTAATCCGAGTTTGTTTTCTTAAGTACTATGTCAATAACAATCTACTACAATATGGACAATAGTTAAAAATATCGAGAATTATTTTTCTTACTAGAATTTTAAATATTCAGTATGTAAATATGAATGACTTGACAATCCTTTTACCATCTTCAGAATCTTTTCAGATTGAAATTGGGAAATTTGGGGTTTGAGATTCGGAAAGCGTTTGGCTTGCAGTTCAAGGCACTCTTCCCGCTTTGCATTAGTTGCGAGCCACTGTGTGGGCCGGCACGCCTCCAAGCGCCGGTCGGCACGGCGGGGCGCAGGACGGAAATGATAATGTGACATACATACATAGGCACGAGAAAACAGGTCTTTTCCCCACTGGCGCGGCAGTTCCCCGTTGTCTGCAAGGCCGCCCGTCGTAATCTGTGCCTTCTGGCTATGCGACATGCCGATACGGTCTTACGGCAGGCCTCAAAGGCATGCGATTGTGGCCTACTTTATTTACTGAAGTAACTACGTGGAAGGCACAATAGAGCCAGATTTGTGGGAAATGGGAATAAATTCTCAATGAGAAATGTGGAAACCTTTGCAGACTACATTAAATAAATTCATAGAAGCGTACTGAAACGATCGTCTCCATTAAGTGGTCACATCCATGAATGGATATTTTTTCATGGAACCATTGCTTTCTCCATGAGACACAAGTAAATAAGCGATTTTAAGCGATCACGTGACCCCTCAGTAACGGGCCACGCAAATTTCGTATATTAATTTTTGTAGAGTATTTATGTTCTATTTCGTAAATACTTCTATACAACAACTTGCTAACAAGTTTGTTATTTTTAATTAGTTACGCTGCGAAAAGCAGAAAATTGGTGGGTATTACTGTTTATTCACGTTTATATACGTACGTGGTGACGCAATGTGAGATTACATAGAACAGTGATTCTAGAGGTGCTGGTTTTGCAAGGTGATTAATTTGGGCTTTAGATGTCAATAAATAATTTTCACTCGGGCTGTGAAATTTTCTTATGCTGAGAATTGCAGCATCAGATCTAATGGAAATCAACTCCATGAATGGGAAGAAATGACAAGTTGTACGAAAAAGACGAATGCAAATTTCACAAACTGAATTATTTTCGTCGTTTAAATGCATGTGATAAAATGCTTTCGGGATTTTGTAGATTAAGTGTAAATATTAGTCAGCGATGAAAGGGTGAATATCGAGACGACTGCTGCGATGGCGGCGGAATTCATCGGAGCCACAGCAATAAAAAATGAAAATTTACAGGTGAGGAAGAACATGATTTATTTTGCTTCAGGTAAACTGTCGTAAATAAAGAAATCGAATTTTGAAATTTAGTTGATTATAGTGCTCCCCACATTGTAATAACAGAATCATGGTAAAGTGAAGACGATTCGAATCCAGAATTCTCACGTTTAAATTATAAAGTGTACCGAAGAGAACTAGGGGTGAAGAGGGAAACTAGTGGGAGGAACTTTTTCTTTGCGTAATGACATCTATCAATGTTAGGAACATTTGGATGGAAAAGTACATATTGGATACTAGTCTTGGAGATAGATGATTTGGGTAGATCAACGGAAATTACAACATGCTATCGACCGCCGAACGACAGTTATGATTTTTTAAAACTTTCTCAGGTCAGCATAACTGCTTTACAGGGATTATTTTAGTGTAAATACCAACTGAAATCACAAACACAAAAAATTAAATAACAACAATAATATGAAATTTTGGAAGCAATCGTTCCAGAATAGAAAGTAAGCACGGTCGTACTTTTACTATCGCTGGTTATCTAAACCTTTGCAAAGTTAATTGATAAGAAGAGGTGTGCGATAGGCAAGACTAGAACTTATACGCTAGGCTGCTATGGAATGTCGGATTATTTCAGGTAGTAGGCCAAACGACAGGGCAGAACGCCGCCGTTTTCCTTGTCAACAAAGCAGAAATGATATTTTCATGCGACGTGTTTGAAGGCGAAAGCAACCACAAATCTTTCTTAAAGTTGCGTACACACTTAATGAAAATAAAAGAGGAAGCATGAAAAGAAGTAAATGGTAATTCAAGAAAATAAGTGTTGAAAGAGTTCACGGAAACTTTAAAGGAACAATATACAGATTTTTCTAAGAACGGAGGGGTATGGAAGAACTGTGGACGACGTTTAGAAATAATTTCAAACGCCTTGAAAAAAATATTCCGTTTAGGTTTCTAAAAAGTAATTATCTGTAATGTTTCAAGATAATACGAAAATAAGTCGCGTAAAGTGGAGAACAAGGAAAGCTTTGAAACAGGCATTACAGCACCGCGCTTGTGATACTTTTCAGAAATCTGCCTTGAGAATTGGGAACAGAAAAGAACTAGTGGTGCATCAGCAATGCAAAATGTTTTGTTTTTTAATGTTTTTTTTAACTTTTTCAATTTTCGAAATTTTAAAGAGTTCAACGGAAATGAGATCCACGCTACTTTTAGCTGTTCTGTGCTCTGACCGTGCAAAAAATCTTAAAAAAATTGGAGCATATTTTGGGAATTTTTGAGGCCCCTTGAGAATGTTGGTTAATAATTTTTGAGGCCCCTTGGCTTCTAATACCCCAAGCTTTAGTTTATTTAGCTTAACGGTAAATCCGTCACTGGATGTGCCTCTGCTGGACCTGCGCTTTGATGGAGACCAAAGTAATTCTTTTCGCTTTAGCTTACAGATATCGTGTACAAATAATGAAACGTTGCGGAACGATCGATCTTCTTGTGACCATATCTCTCGGACTTTTGTCGTGGGGCTTTAAACCAATACCAACTACAATTCATGGACGTCAATATAGAAACAAAATTGGCAATTGTGGAAGCCCAACCCTAGTGAAAATATATTCATTCTACTGATGTTAAGAGCCTGCATTATAATTTCCCTTTCTCGAAATTTTTACATATTTTCTTCATTATTTAGTACCAACATTCCTTTTAAACGAATAATAAATAATTCGTCTCCTGTCGGAGAGGAAGGTACCGTTATTACAAAAGTTAGCAAGCTGGCTTCCGAATTTGTCAAGTCGCTCCATTTGTCACATTAGAAATATCTGATTCCCTAGAACTCTAAGATTATGAAAAGATTTCTGTACGCATAGCTTATCTAAAACATATTCACATATAGCTCTTTTGATATTTTTAAAACTGTTGGATGTCGATGGACCTCCACTGTAGCCCATATCTTCTATTTTAATGGAAAGATCATTGTTTTCTTTCATAACTAGATACAAATTACAAAGGTTTAAAAGTTTGTTTAACACAGAACGTTCAAAATTGGCTCTGACATCTCTTTCACAACATTTTATCCAATTTCCCTCATCTACTACATGTAAAATTTTCTGCTTACGTTCTTCAGATTCTTTGATCTCTATTGAGTTTCATCGTGTGATAACTCAACAGGTTTGAACAACTTGTGAGATAGTCATCGTTCGCAAAAAAAATTTTTTTTTCGAAGCGTCGGATCAATTCTCCATTTACAATTGTTTCATCCCTGAACACCCTATGTATGTATGTATGTATGTATGTATGTATGTATGTATGTATGTATGTATGTATGTATGTATGTATGTATGTATGTATGTATGTATGTATGTATGTATGTATGTATGTATGTATGTATCTATCTATCTATCTATCTATCTATCTGTCTGTCTGTCTGTCTGTCTGTCTGTCTGTCTGTCTGTCTGTCTGTCTGTCTGTCTGCCTGCCTGCCTGCCTGCCAGCCTGCCTGCCTGCGTCTGTCTGTCTGTCTGTCTGTCTGTCTGTCTGTTCTGTCTGTCTGTCTCTCTCTCTCTCTCTCTCTCTCTCTCTCTCTCTGTATATATATATATATATATATATATATATATATATATATATATATATATATATATATATAAAACTGAAATTCGGTCTTTGGTGGCCACTATATTTGAATAATTCGATATTTAATTCCATCACTCAGATCTGGGAGATGCAGTTGGTCTTGCTTAAAATTGTGGCGTGTAATTCGAATTGAAATCGATGGCGAACGAAGCGACCATTTTGACGCAAAAACTGTATGTTTTTGTGGGCAGGGGGTCGTTTGTTTCACAACGCGGCGCATCGCTGTACGATTCTGGCGCACGCTAACCAACTGTATTTTCTAAGGATGGAAGAACGAAAAAAACAAGAACCAAGTGTTTCGCCGAGAGATGCGTTTTCTGTTGTTTTCCTCTGTGCATTTCTTTATGTAAAACCTGCAGGCAGGTTAGAAGCAACCACGCCAAGCCGTCGTGCATATGTATACTGTCTGTCTCTGTGTTTCTTGTCTGCATACTGAATCGAGCATACAAAACGAACAGAATAAAGAAAACTCGTTAGTTATTTCAGAGACATGCAGTTTGTAAAGTTATCCTGTTGTGTTGATAGAACTCAACAGCGAAATCGAATGTTGCAATTCTTTTGTAATTTTGAACACAATCTGTAAGAAATTTGTATACCGACTGATGACGCAGAAATAAAATGAAATAGAAATGAACTGGATCGGAAATTACGACCAAACAAGGGAAGGAACATTGTATTTGTGTAATCACAGGAATATTAGAGAAGGTTCTACATACCTAGGAAATATACTTTCGTTGTAAGAGGATCCTTACTTCTCCTGTTGCAAAGTCGATGTGTGTGAGACCAGAACAAGAATGTTGACAAGAGCATTGGCACTTGGGATGAGACTTTTTGGTATATTTGTGTCCCCACTAATCCTGCAATTCATAATTATTACACCAGACACCTGAACAAACATCACTTTTCTATCCATAAATCATGTTTCTATAACTTACTAAGGTTCCACGACTTGAAAAATAACAAACTGAAGATAATTCAATTTCTAAGCTTGGGAATGAAGATGAAACTCGTTCACACAAATTTCTACATGTATAATATAATTTTAAAAGGAAGAACGTGCAGTAAACCCTTGTTAACCTGAATTCTATGGTACCGAAATCATCGGTGTTCGGGTTAATAAAATTCGTGTTATCCGATACATACATATCCGCATTAGTACGTTTCCTTGCCGAAACCCAAATTGTTCGGGTTATGCGAATTCGTACTAAAGAGAGCTTTCTCTATTTTACATGTACATTCAGCAAAGAATGCCATTGTTCAGGAAGTAGGATAATGGATCACGGGATCGGTCAATTAATGAATTACATTAGTTTGCCAACGTTTCGGAATATTTAATTCCTTCATCAGGGCTTACTACAGTATATGTATTAGTAGTGGCGAACTAATGTAATTCATTAATTGACCGATCCCTTGATCCATTATCCTACTACTTATTAACGGTCGTGATTTCTACAATGGTTGTTCAGGAAACAATATAAATGTTATAAAACCGATTTTACGCACTAGATACCTACGTCATTAATTTTATATCTCAAGTTTCATTGAGAGTTTTACAACTTATCGAAAAAGACTTGCTTCAGTTTGATTTTGAGATCAGTTAATTTCTTTGGAGAGGATTGCCTGCAGGATTATTAGAACGAGTTACGCAAAGATAGAGAGAAGTTATGTTGTACTCACATTTTTTTGCACATTCAATGCACTCTTTTTGGGGAACTCGTTAGTTAGATTATCGGAAGTTTTGAAATGATTTAGACATTATTGAGAGTTAAAATCGGATGAATCAATATTACTCGCTGTCTCACTTGCTCTTATCTCCGTCCCCGCCCCTCTCTCGCCCGCACCCACGTCCACGCCCTCATCCTCATTCTCGTCCCCGCTCTCGTTTTGGGGTTATTAGTACTTGCCATCCTGTCGTAGCACTCGCCCACACCCTTGACAAAGCCCTTTGCCCTCGCCTTCGTCCTAGCAACTCTCCTTCGCAATTGCCGACCCAATAGCCTCGCTCCTGCAACCCTTTCCTCCCCCCCGCCCCGACCCCGCCCTCGCAACCCCCCTCTTGCAGGTTAGAGTGAATGGACCAAGGGGAAATCTTCAACATCTTCAAGATAAGGAAGAGGCTCTCCAAACAGTGAATTTCAATAGAAAATGATTTTTCAATGTCGAAACGCTGTCCCTAACAACACCCAATTTTATTTTATTTTTTAAAATACATCTTATTCACAATTTACATTTACAATTGAACATTCGATGAACGTTTCATTAATACAAAATTACTTGAGCATGACCTTTAGCAATTTTTCTTAATTATTTCCTTTGTTTTTGCCTATTATATCTGTGTCCTTGTGTGCAAATCTAGCGGGAGGTATCTTTTTAGATTCCGTCAGGTTTCCCTGTTGTCTAGTTTATTCGAGGAGAAGATGGTTTGGGTAACTGTTCAACTGCTACTGTGACTTTATAATAGTCATTAGAGTTAATTGAAAGTGGAATCTATTTTTGGAAACCAGACCGCCTGTCTGTGCCCTCTGGAAGAGCTGAAGCGGAAGGGACGGAGGCAAGAACCCGTCGAGAGTTTTTGTTTCCAGGCGCGTCAACTACAAGGTCATTCGTCCCATGGGTGTAGTATTTGTTCCATCCGGGGAGGTGACAGAGTGCTTTTCCCACTGGTGCTTGACATCCCACCTAGTAAGATCCGGCACCGACTTTCATGTCTTGCGGGATTTCGCCCTCTCCAGATATTTCCCTCCCGGGGAGCACTGCCCCGGCCAGGACGAGTTCTAAGCTCTCGATTGGTTCGTCAAGTGTGGTAATGTAGTTCATGTAACTGCAAGTTCGTTTGTAAGGGACTGAAAACGATAAGGAAAGGAAGATCGCGTGCTGAGAACCGTGGTCCATTTCTTAGGGTACTCCTCTGCCATTCACCTGGCACTGACGAAAGAACCATGGAAAACTACTGATCAGAGCAGCGGGCCGCTAAAATTCTCCTCCAGACAATGGTTGAATTAGACCCAGGTCCGTAGCTATACTCGGGTTTTTCTAACGTGGCTGCTGAGGGAAGTATCTCCAAGATGGAATTCGGCACGACGTTTTGCGTCTTTCTTGGTTCTGCCGCAAGATGTCGCATGATCGCGACGGCATCAAGCAGTGCTGCAGATCCAGCGACTCTAGCGGCAGGACTGAGAATGGCTCAAAAAGTCGTGCCGAATTCCATCTTGGAGATACTACCCTCAGCCGCCACGTTAGAAAAACCCAAGTATAGTGTCGCAAATCCGCCACCGTCGGCTGTGGAACTCAAGGCCGATCGGTGAACGATGCTGCGGGGGCGACGGTGTGTGCCAGTGAGCCATCGGGAGCAGAGCGGCGTGGCGGTGGGGCGTGAGTGCGGGCGGGCCTGTCGCCTCGTACCTGCCGCGCTCCGGGGCGGGCAGTGGGCGCGTGGGCGGTGGGCGGCGAGCGGGCGCGCATTCCAGCGAGCGGGTGCGCTGCTCCACTTCCCGGCGCCGCCGCGCCGCGCCGAGCCACGCCGCGCAGAGGACGTCAACCCAGCGGCCGGCAGCCGCGCTCTGCCCGCCCCGCCACGCCACGCCACGCCTGCGCGGCCGCCTGAGCTGCCACGATCATCCACGCAATTACTGCTTCCACACGGAAATAGGGTTTGTTTATTTGCAGAACCGGATCCTGGAGGTTGGCTGATCTGACTGGTCGTAGACGTAGTTTCCCCTGATCAATTCCCTTGACCAAGTAGGGCTTTTTTATTTGTAGAATTGTCTCTATAGCGAAGAAGATCTTGAGGTCATAGACTCCACATCTTCCCGACCATTGGTAGATGTCCGACGATTGGCAGATTGGGATGATTGGTAGATTTTAGACTCCACCTAAGAAGCTAAGTCGGTCAATGACACTACCTGAATGCGGATTCTGGAGGCTGGCTGATCTGGCCGGTCGTAGACGTGGTTTTCCCTAGGAATGGTGCAATTCCATGCGGATGATGAAGAAGCATTTTAAACAACCGTTGAAGAAACACGCGCGATCCTTCATTCATTCTCCTGTCCATACATTGCCATTCTAAGGCAGGGCGATGGCGATCCACTGTCTCTAAATAATCCATTCAATTTGTTCTATAACGATTGTGGCCGGATTGAGAGACCGCGGATGTGAACGATCTTCACGGTCGAAGGATTAGGAAGGAGAAAAAGGGATGTGTGTTTTCTGCGAGAGATCGACGCATCATAAGACCCTCAATCCCTCAATCGTGCGTGCAACGATAAGTGCCCTAAGAGGGAGCTTGCTAACGGGGAGGTGAGTAAGCGAGCGGCTAAGGAGGGCTGATATACTGTACATAAATGTGACACATCTACAACGATGTGACGCATTTACATACAGTGTATCAATCCATTTTCTTCCCACGCGACGCTGTAAGTACGGATAAGTATTTACCGCATTAAAGCGGTCGGAAATGGCTACCCGAATGTGGAAATTGGGAGGGGCTCCTCTCCGGGGAGGAATAAGGCAGAGGTCAGGAACAGTCTGAGGGTGTCACGGAGCGGCGTTGGAAGGAGTCGCGAAGCACGTCTGGGCAGCTGACAAAGTACAACACGGGCTGGTGGGAGCGGTGTGGAGCAGCGCGGTTAGGGGGCCAGCGGCGGGGGCAGCGGCGTGCGGCGGCAGAGGCGGCGGCGGTAGGAGCGGCGGGGAGGGCGACGGTGGCGGCGAGGGCGGCGGCGGGGGCGGCGGCGGGGGCGGCGGCGGCGGCGGCGGGGGCGGCGGCGGGGGCGGGGGCAGCGGCGGGGGCGGCGGCAAGGGCAGCGGCGAAGGGGGCGGGGGCAGCAGGGGCGGCGGCGGCAGCAAAGGCGGCAGCGGAGCGGCGGCGGGGGAGCCGCAGGGGCGGCGGTGAGGAGTGTCAACAGGGGCGGCGGTAAGGCGGGGGCAGGGCGAGAACAGCGGCGGGGGCAGCGGCGTGCGGCGGCAGAGGCGGAGGCAGTTGGAGCGTCGGGGGGCGGCGAGGGTGGCGGCGAGGGCGGCGGCGGGGGCGGCGGCGGCAAAGGCGGCGGCGGGGGGGCGGGGGCGGCGGTGAGGGTGTCAACGGGGGCGGCGGTAAGGCGGGGCAGGGCGAGGGCAGCGGCGGGGGCAGCGGCGTGCGGCGGCAGAGGCGGAGGCGGTGGGAGCGTCGGGGGGCGGCGAGGGTGGCGGTGAGGGCGGCGACGGGGGCGGGGGCGGCAAAAGGCGGCGGCGGGGGGGCGGGGCGGCGGTGAGGGTGTCAACGGGGGCGTCCGTAAGGCGGGGCAGGGCGGGGAGAAACGGGGAGGCATGGGGTGGAGCAGGACGGCGCGGCGAGGAGTCGCGAAACACGTGTAGGCAGCTGACAAAGTACAACACGTGCTGGTGGGAGCGGTGAGAAGCGAGACGGAGCGAGGCGGGGTGGGGCGTGACGGCACGTCGGCGCTTGTGGGAGCGGCACGTGACGAGCGCGAGCTGGACCTGCAGTGGGCACTCCGCGCCGCGTGATTCGATGCCAAGACGCCCCGCCGCC
Source organism: Teleogryllus occipitalis (assembly GCA_011170035.1). NCBI lineage: Eukaryota > Metazoa > Arthropoda > Insecta > Orthoptera > Gryllidae > Teleogryllus > Teleogryllus occipitalis. The sequence continues at coordinate 5,831 of BLKR01000474.1, read as the reverse complement.
CCCGTCGCCCCCGTCGCCGCCACCGCCCGCCCCGCCCGCGCCACCCGCGCCTAGATCCACATGATTCACGCCACCAGGCGCGGGCGAGTGCATTTCACTTCCGTGTCCGATACGGCGAGATGAGCGCTCGCTCGCTCTGATGAAGAGGGTGCTTGTTCGTGGCAATGCACGTTCTGCGCGGAGATGCCTGAGGCTTTGCTTAAACGAGGTAAATACTTGTAATAGTTAAAAAACTTCCTCCAAGATGTAATATGGGAAGAGATGAAGAAAAAATAATACATACAACAATCTTATGATATAAAAATGTGTGGATGGTTTCCACAATAAATTTTGAGTCATTGAAGCGATTGCTCTCAAATGTTTCTCCAATACTTTCGATCGAAAAAAAGACTTGGGACCCAAAATGTTAATCTAGATTTGGTTATTTCCGAAAATTTGTCTTACTAGAAATCTGAAATACGAAACATATTTGACGGGTGGCGGAAGTTTTGCTGCGAGTTGCCCGGCAGCTTGAACCTGAACATAATTCAATACCCGGGCAACATCGGGTTACTTCACCTAGTTAAAAGATACATGAAGTTATTTCAAGAATATCCCTCTTTTCCAGTTTTTTTAATTTATGACAATCATCTACATATTCGTGAGTAAAAGGAAAGAATTTCATCTACTGTGTAGTGGAAGTAATTTCATTTAAATCCCCTGGGCTGCTCCGGTTCCTCCTGCCCAGCCCACCACGCCCTCCCTATTCGGCAGCGCTCGCTCCCCCTTCCGACTCCTCCACCCCGCTTCCTCGCGTCGCTGTGCCTCTCCAGGTCTCGCTTCCACCTTGCCTCGCCCACCGTGTCCATCGGCATTGCTGCGCCGCAATCAGCCGCACCTCAATGCATTACAGATTGCTAAAAAAAAACTTATTTACCCCCCAAAACAAAATTCGCTAGGGGAGCCCCTCTTCCCCCCCCCCGACAAACTGGGTCCAATTAAATGACTGACCCACTCCCTACGCCTTGGAATGCGCCCTCAACCACGTCTGTAGGAAGTCCAGGGATTGCACAATAGGTACAGCAAACAATAGGCGCTTCTCTCTTATGCTTTAAGATGACATCTCAAATGAACTTACTCTTTATGTTTTTTTGGCGGATCGGTTGTTCTATATAACTAGCTTTAGAGTTTTGTAGTATTATTTATTATTTTATTAATTATGTTAATTTCGAAGTGTTAAACAACAGATCTTTCACTGTGTTTTGTAATTTTTTTTTTACATTTTCTATCGTGCTTGTGTTTGAAAGAGAAAATATATTTGAGCTTATCTTTTACTATTACAGTCTATTAAAGATAACGTCATGTTTCTTGACATATTAGTTACACTATTTCTTGATATATCTAATTTTAATACTAATTGCACTATTTTTTTAAATAAATAGTTTTACGGAATTCACATACTATAATATTTCATGAAGAAACCTTATGAAACTCATATTAAGTGGCAACATTTCGTAAAGAAAGAGCAATTCCTAAATAATGTCGATCGCAATCGGAAGCGTTTAGCTGTATAATCGCGAATGCTTCATTGAAGCTTCCAGGTTCCGTATTCAAGTGGGGCCTGACGGGTTTTTGATGCTAACTAAGGAGCGAGGTGGAAGACGATGCTGCGATGATGCTCTGATAGGTCGGAGACATGGTTTCCTCCGATCAATTGCAGGCGGAATCATAGCAATCCCCGAGTCATAAACAATTGGCCAAGGGCCGCGCGCGATACTCCCTTCCCCATCCGACCGAGAGGTTCGCGTCCTGTCCGTCTGCTTAGTTTTGAAGATAAAAATGTATAATTAACTTCTGTATACCGTTGTTACAAACTCCAAATTAACGACCAATTTAAATATGACTAATATTAATTTTTAAAAGGAGATCATAACATTGAGTCCATGTTATGTGTGTTGCGACGTTTCAACCTATGGAAGTTGAAGGGAACAGAAGTAGAGGGAGGAAGAGACAGACGGGGAATCAGAGAAGGAGAAAGAGGTAGAAGTAGGTGGAGACAGAGGAGTGAGAGAAAGAAGGAGGAAGTGAAGAAAGACGGTGGATGAAGATTTAGAAGATGCAGATGTAGAGGCGGGAAGAGGCAGAGAGGTGGGAAAAGAGGAAGGGAAAGTGGAAAGACAACGTCCAGATGTAGAGAGAGGAAGAGACAAAGATGGAACGAGAGAAAGAGAGGTGGAGGAAGAGGAATGGGAAAGTGGAACGTTATAGAGGACGGAAGAGACTGAGAGAAGGAGTGAGAGAATGACAGACGAAGAAAGAGAAAGGGAATGTAAGAAAGACGGAGGATGCAGGATGAGAGGAAAGAGAGAGAGAGAGAGAGAGAGGAAGGGAAGGTGGAGAAAGAGGAAGCGGAAAGCGAGAGAGACGGAGGATCTAGATGTAGATGGAGGAAGAGACAGAGAGATAGAGTAACAGAAAGGGGAAAGAGACAATGAAGGCGGTTGCAGACGTACAGGGAGGAAGCAAGCGAGAAAGGAGAGGGAGAGAGGAACGGCCGGCTGCGCGGGGGCAGAGTCCGCGAGTGACGTGGGCCGCGAGGCGCCCGGTCGAGCGTTCGGCGAACGCTCAGCCGCAGCACCGCGCCCGTCGCCTCATCCGCGATTGATTGCCCCTGGCGCCCGCTCTAAAATTACCCTCCGCCGGGGAAATATCTTATCTGGGCGCCGCGACGCGCCGCGCTGCCCAAGGCCCACAGGCTACAGTTGAAGGGCGAAGGGGTCGCGGGTCAAGCGGTTTGCGGTTGCTCTAGGCGACAACTCCTCCGCAGACGCGCTCCTCCACAAGCGAGCGAAGCGCCGGCCTTATCGCGCCGCCGGAGTGGGCGTGAGGCGGCGAGGGTCCACAAAGAGCCGCGCGGTGGCCAAATGCGTTATTGCCCGCGATCGCGAGCGCTGGCCCACTGCGCGCCCTCACCATGAGGCAAGGAAAACAGCAGTATTTCACTGCCAGGACTGTACTCAATGGGCACTCACCGACTACATACAGCACGTGTGGTCCAGGAGAGAGAGGAAGTTTTATAAGTGGTCAGAGTGTATTCGACTGTCATAAATAATACATAAATTAAATAATAAATAATAAATAATAAATAATAAATAATAAATAATAAATAATAAATAATAAATAATAAATAATAAATAATAAATAATAAATAATAAATAATAAATAATAAATAATAAATAATAAATAATAAATAATAAATAATAAATATTATATAAATAAAAGGGGAAAACAAGTTTAAGCCTTTAATTTTAAGACTGCGTGTGCATGCGAAGTTGTTACTTCCTTACAAGGGCATAATACTTAATCACTAGTTGAATGTGGCATCGCCGACGCTGTAAACGCTGTAAGTTATAAAAGTTTTTCCATGTGATGAAAATTTCTAAATGTCATGCATAGCTTCAAATATGTTCTTACAGTCTCTGGCAATGGATAAACCAATGAACTGTTGTAGCTGATAATGTTACACACCCGTTCAAAAAATCCCAACACTCAATGACCTTGCATGTTATCTCCATACGAGATATTAACTGGTAACATTGTAATTTCAAAATTGTAATCGCCTTACAAAATACTTGCAGGTATGGATGATACAAATAGTTAGAATTTACTATAGCTAAATTTGTACTTTTTTGCAAATATACCCAAAAATGCGTATAAAAGATCACCTATAAGCTATTCTTCAGCGTTTTCTCTAATCCTAATATAAGATCATTCTCAATTAGTTCCGAAAATTCTGTGGCAAAACCTTCTACAATTGATTTTTCTCTCTACATGCATGCTTAAGAACGTAAATGTGCAAAGTCGAATACGCATGTGCTTCCGTTCTCTAACAATACTATCAGTTCTGGTTTTCCTCATATTCACTTGGCGTTTTTCACATTTAATAAGTTCCAAAGTGTGTTCAAATTCTGTATGTAGGTGTTTGCAGATTTATTATTAAAAATACGATTATATGAACGAAACACTTCACTTCTTATGTCCAAAGCAGCATCACTATTGATAGTTCTGCCGTCACATGTTCTGTTGTGTTTTACATATTCCAGAACAATCAAGTGTTGCCATCTTCGTGTAAGAAGATTATGGCGTCGTGGTCTGAATATTACTGGGGTTTAATCCACGCCATCTAAATATATTTCTATTTAGGGGCGTTGGCTTAATTATCCGTCTACCCACTAATATCGCAGCGCTAAAACACGTTTTTGGAAATTTCTAAGTATCAGTTGGCCGGATACGAAAACAAATTACCGGTTCCCCTCCTGGAGACCGGGACACCTCATATGTCTCGATTGGTGTATCGAAAGCGAGTGAAATCGTGAGTGACGGATCCGCACACACGAGCGCGCGGCCCCCCTCCCCCTCACAAGGACACATGACACTCGCAATTACTGAAATTTTGTACAGGGATTACCTATTACGTTAATATGAAGCCGCTATTTTAATCACGTGATTCACAGCTATCTGGTTCTGCTTAGCTAGAACGTATGTGAAGGGTTAGAAGACCACTAATGTTCAAATAATCATCTTTATCGAATAATGAACGCCTAGAGATTCTTTTCATTTCAGGTTACAATTATTATTTAATTAATTATTCGATTTTTCTTATAAAGAATAACAGAAAAACGCTGAAATCTTGTTGTATTTTCCAGCACTTTTCTCTTGATATGTGACGCTCCTTGGCGACCCCTACCGCTGTATTTATGGCCTGAAGTTCTGCGTTACCCTCGTCAGCCTGAAATACTGGCCTCCCGTCCGAATAGAGTTGCCGACCTCGCAGGGAGACACACGCGTTTTTTTGTCATAGCCTAACGTCGAGCCGCGGTCTCTTATACCCAGGATTAAAACTACTTTGCTCGGCCCCTTCTATATGCCCTCTGCATTTTTTTGTCTTTTTTTCTGGAACAACCTGTACTGCATATCTCCCAGAATATTCCATTACGATGTACCGTTTTCCTAAGTAGATGAGAGGGCGGTTGTCCGCGGCTCGCCACCAAGAGGCGCGGAGGCGAGAGAAAGAACGAACGGGTGAAGACTTGCACTTAAAACCCATAACTTTTAGGACACTAAGAGGGTAATTACGAATGATTGGCCCATGTTGTAGTGGTCAAAATAAACAGTTCCATCTCTGGGTACCAGGCTTCAAATTGCGATCCAGCCATGCGGAATTTGGGATTAACAGAGCGAGTTCGCGAAATGTGTTCTCGAATTTCTCCCATTTCCCCTGCCTCTCATTCCATCACTGTTCCGCCATTATTCACATCACTAGTGGCCTGCAACAGCAAGAAATTCTGCTGAGCGAAATCATCCAAAATACAGAAGGCACAGCCCCATAAAACTTTAATTTTTGTCTTGTGAGTGATGTTTCCCACCCACTGTGCTTCGCAAAATGCTGCTGAACGAAATCATTCAAAATATAGAAGGCACAGCCCCATGAAACTTTAATTTTTGTCTTGTGAGTTGATGGTTCGCGCCCACTGTGCTTCGCAAAATGCTGCTGAGCGAAATCATTCAAAATATAGAAGGCACAGCCTCCATAAAACGGTTTAATTTTTGTCTTGTGAGTTGAGAGGATGGTTCGCGCCCACTGTGCTTCGCGCGTCCGCGGATTGCCGCCAGGGGGCGGGGCGGGGCGGGGGCGGGGACGCAGAGGGCCGGGAGGGGGCGGGGCGGGGCGGGGACGGCGACCGTCTCGGCGCCACGGCATCTCAGCGCTGCGCAGCGCAGCCCGACAACAGAGCTAGCGGCCCGCCGCGCCGCCTTCGCCTCATCCGGTGGGGCTCCCATGTCCTGAATAA